>OMNV01010107.1:0-12500 GCA_900303265.1 Brotula barbata | reverse complement strand
TGATGAATGTGTTGGGCTTGCACCCTCTGATCATCCTCGCTCTGAACGCCTTTAGATAAACCCCGGCTCCAATGCACCGAAGGACTTCTCTCCTTCCCTCCCTCTCGGACGCACAAATACGCAAAGGAAAGAATGTAACATATAGAGAAGATGCGGATCCCTAATCTTTGCACAGGCACTCAATCTTTACCATAACAGGAAGACGCGTCCTCTTCCTCTGTCCTCTGTGGATAGCAGCTGGTGGTGCCGCTCCTTGTTCCCATTAATGATGACATTTAATTTAAGCGAACAATTTAAAATAACATTTATAATTCATTTGGGAACATAAGTGTAACAACGTAACAAAAGCACTTTATGGCACTGAGCTTATGAATATGGAGGAAAAAAATGAATTATTCTTTTTTATGACTGAAGGAGAAGAAGGTCTTGGGAGAGAGGACAACTTGAACCTGTGTGTGTATAATGGCATGTGTTCACACTGGTGCACGTGTGGAAGGATTTATACGCAGACGCGCAAACTGCACAGTTATATACGCGTGTAGAATAAACCAAGGCGCGTTCTCCTGTACCAAATGATCACGTTTGGGAGTCTGGAGCCCGTAACGACGAGGGAGAAGATCTCATCTTCCTCGCCGTGTGTGTTTCCAAACAGGACACACTTGACTACAAGAGATCGGGATTCGATAAGGATAAGTGAGCGCTCCGTTTCATCCAAGTCATAGGGGATTCACTTCTAGCACGAGCAACAATCCCCCAGGCGGGCGGTCCTCCAGTGGTATCAATTAAGACACTGGTATAATCAATGTCCTGGTACAAGCCTGATAGTCAACTACAAGGAGATTAAGACTAATCTTACACTTAAGCACAAAAGAGGCAGCCACACAAACACAAATACAGACCCCCCGCGGACAATACGCTGAAAAGACGCCACGGTAAAAAAACCCCAAAGATGTTACAGCCTGTGTCATCTTTATCTGCTGTGGTGTCTGCGCTTTGAAACAGAAGAGAAAACAATAACGGGTCTACGCTCTCCTTCGCTCACTCCGTTCTCTCTCCTCTTGTCTCTCACTAGGCTACAGTCTGACCTAAATACTTCAGCGTTTTGATGATAAGACCAAAAACAGAGATCAGAGGCTTCCAGCATGCTTGGTACGATATTGGAGTCGGGGAGGAGAGGGAGGCTGAGGATCGGAAAACACGCAACGCAATGCTGGTAGCCGCCACCCTTTGTGACTGCAACGGGGAGCTCGTGAATCAGTCACAGACCGCTGCGTCCTCCTCTTAAAACCAAACCCTTACCTTTCCATCCGCTTGAAATGAACAAGCTGCAGCAAATCCGCTCGCCGCATTTCACCTGACGATATCTGCGTGGGAGGCGTCCATCAGTCATATGCTAAGAGAGGACACTGGAGAACCTTTGACCTTGTGTTGTGACCACACCTCGAGATTGAAGAGCCGGTAATGCAGCGATGGCAACAGGCCCACCGGTTAATGATCTGCTCCTTTCTCTTTCCAGCTGAATACTGCTCAGTGTCACCACGGTGCTAACACAGCCACAAGCAGGGACACACACACACACACATACACACACACACAGGTTGTCCATCTTTCTCTCCCCACGTAAGAGCAGGAAACCTAGAGGTCAAAGCACACCTCACCAGTTTTCTAAGAGGAGCCATTCATTTTTCATTTAATGACATGAGGAGATGTGATGAAGTCCTTTCCAATTCCATCATGTCACTCCTTTAGTCTGCAGGACAGGAAATAAGGGAGGGCAGAGAGAATGTTAAAATTTTCATTGAGGAAGCACTGCACTGTGTCCTAAAGCTGAATTTTACTTGTCAGTGCCTAGAGAGTATGAGGAAGGTGGATGTAACCTACAAATAGAATTTAAAAAAAACGGTGAGATGTTTTTGTTCATTTTTAAACTCGTTTCCCAGTTCAGTAGTAATAGTTACCAGGTAAATATTCAAAGTCGTCGGCCGGCTCATAAACTGTTGAATCCACAGCTAAGTCATCGCCTGTCACTCTTTAAATCGTGTTGATAGATGTGCTGTCAGAGCTCTACACGTGTGTGTGAGCGCGTGTGTGTGAGCGCGTGCGTGCGTGCGCGTGTGTGTAAAGTCCATGGAGAATACAGGCCGAGACAAGCACAGCGCACCTCCGCTCTCAGAGGAGGCTTCCCTTCTCCAACACCGATCTGATAAGATAGGAGCAAACTCCATCAGGAATTTGTTCTGTGCGCTCCTTCACTGTAGAGCAGATGATAGCAGGGACGTGCGGAAAGACGGCTACTTTGGCCCCCATCCCAAAGCAAAAAGAGAATTCCACCAGAGAGGAGGAAGAAACGACGGCCGGCTATTGGTTTCCCCCTCTGTCACACTGACTTTGGATGCCAAACATCTGCTTCTCTGATTTGATGGGGATGCAACAATATGTGCCTGGCAATCAGCAGCAGCTCTCACACAAAAGGGAGAGTGGATGAGGGATGATGAGCGATCTGGTGTCACTACTCAATGACTTAAAACGGATTGAATTAAACACAGCTGAATGTCACGAGGTAACACAACGTACGCAAGTCTGGCACTCTGATTAATAGAAGTTCTCACGGCTCGGGTAATATTTAATCCGAGGACCGGACTACCCCGTGTGTATCAGCGCTTTATAGCCTTTACCCTGTCGTCATCTGGGCTGTGACTACCTGCTAACAAATTATATTTATTAATATTGTCAGACCCAGAAACGAGAAGCATTGCTGATCATTAAAGCTCGCATTTTTATTATTACGGAAAACTGCCTTTGTGTGAGGAGATAGTCATCGGGGGCGGAGAGGTAGAAACCGGGGAAGAGGGGGGTGACAGAGGTGAAGAAGCAGTAAAGCAAAGTGGGCGGGAGTGGATAGTATGGTAGGGAGAGGAGCAGATAAGGAGGGAACAAGCAAAGGAATTTGTGAGGAACTGAAAGCAGTGGAGGGTGGACGAGGGGAGGAGCGTTGAGCACACTGCAAGGTTGCACATGAGAAGCCTGCGAGGCAAAGAAACAAATAAGAGAGAGAGAGGAGAGAGAGAGTACATAAGAACAGGTAGAGTTGGTTAGGATTACGTTTCAAACTTACCTTGCCGCTAATTATCAGTTTCACGCAGAGGTGGCGCGAGTAAACAGAGACAAACGGCAAAGGGCAGCTGAAGGCAGGAGACGAGGAAAAAAAGAAGAAGTAACAAGTGAAGGAAAGAAAAACAGCAGTTGAGCAGTAAGCGAAGGCTGCAGGAGATTAATCGAGGGGGAGAAACAAAAAAAGGAGAGACGAGGCGAGTGAGACAACAGCAGATACTCATTGACAGAGTGGACTGGATTTCACTTCATGGACTACTGACATCAGCAAAAACAAAGGAAGGCGAGCGGCAGGAGGAAGAAAAGAAAAAAAAACAACTAAAAAAAAGTAAAAAAGGTCCCTGCAGTTCAACAGCAGCGTGGCTTGTCTGAGCGCGTCTGGTCTGTGAAACCAAGACAGCTGGGATAGGATAGACGGACTCAGACACAGATATACTGTACGGTACACACAGACACACCATGCTGATGAAAGAGTATCGCATATGCATGCCCCTGACTGTGGATGAGGTAAGTGTGTTTGTCTTTCCCACGCACTCACACACACTCACCGGGCATACCCTTGTGCTTCAGTAGATTGAAAGACAAAAAAGGGGGGGGGCAGCTTTTCATTTTGACTGTTAGAAGTCGTAATCTTGAGAGTGTTAATGTGTTGATAAGGAATGTGAGCACGCAGACCTCCTGTAGCTGCACCGTGAGAGCTTGGCACTGTGGGTAGGCCGGTACCTGGAACTCGCAAGATCCACAGTTGGCCAGTGTGACGGTGCCAACAAATCACACCGAGCCAGCAGCATCATAGCACTGATGTTGTTGTGTCTAAATTATCCTTCCGTATGCCTCTCTCGCTCGCTCGCTCTCTCTCTCTCTCTCTCATTCAGTCTTTCGCTTGCACTACAGAAGTAAAGAAACAAGTTTGACTGGTTGCAGCATTACAAAACCTAACTTCAAACACAGCTATTGTGCATCCAGGTAAAAATAAAAATGAAACAAAGGAGATCCCGTTGAAATGAGGGTAGGAAAGGGAGTTTTGTCCCTCAGTTGGAACATCTTCATCACCTCCTCCTCTCCTGTATACTACCTGTTACCACAACAATGTCACTGACAAATGACAGTCTGAAATAGGATTTCGAATCACTACAGGGCACAGAGAAACCTGAGCTTGGAGCAAATCCTTCTTTACCTGAATGCAATCTAAGTTTAAGTGCAGGACATTTGAGCCAATATCAAATGGTGAGTCTAAGCCGTTTATGTAATCTGAACACTTGGCCCATTCTAAGGGGATACTAGTGAAATATCAGGTGGAAATACCCTCTATTATTTGTGAAACACAATACTCTCTGGCCAGTGTTGAGGAATGCACGGTCGTGAATTTTGCCACGAGAAAAGCATGGAGGTCATTTACTCAGTCAGGCTACAAAGAAACACACAGTAATGTGTGTGTGACCCCAGATGTGGTAGGAGATAAAAGCTGAATGTTGTTGTTTGGAAACTCGGAGGCTTATTTAGACACGCTGAGAACGTGCAATGTTGTCACAGATACAAATCTTTGCTCTCGGGCGTTTAGCACAGGTAAAATGTAACTTAAACTGCACTGTCCCATCATGTCAACAGTCCCCTCTCATTTCAATTTTCAGCCAAGTTCTCGACATTACATTGACACAATCCGCACCGCAGTGATGATGATGATGATTTGACCCAACGATCAAATCGATTGTCTTTCGCTATCTCTTTTTGAAAGTCAAGAGGTGGAACATACAGTACATACCACACACTATCACTACCGCTATCAATGGATTCCTGCGAGTTTCTCAACATGTCACTTAACGTTGACCTTCGACACCCCTAATTATAGGTCAGATAAGTCTACGTGCTGCTTAGATAAGATTTCTGACAAAGAAACTGATTCCAAACCTGTCTGAGAGGATTGTGCTACAAAGCCCCTCGGTCATAAGACAACGTAAAAGCATCCATCCTCATGATTAATTAAGCCTCATAAAAAGTCAATAGGCAAATATTGAATGTTGACATTTCACGGTAATTGCAATAAGGAGGAGGAGTGCCTGGATGATGTCAGCAGAGTACAGTGAAGGATGGCAAACTGATATCTCCGGTCCTCTTATTCTTTCACTCTTTCCCTTCCTGTCCTTCTAAGTTTCTGTTTCTAATTAAAAGAATGCTTTACTGGCATGCCAATAAGGACAACGATTGCACTACATTATAATGGCCACGGCAGAAATATTTAAGTGTACCCTATATAATCTTATTGCTTTACAATTCTATTAACTAACAACCTATTAACTTGACAAACGGAGTTTACCAAGCATTTTGCCACCGAGACAAACAGATTCAGTGTTAACGTCTCAATGGGGAGAGGATGAGTGCAGTGGAAAAAGATCAAGTGTTATTGTATGAGGCGTGTAATTTGTAAGTTTAAAAGTTTGAGGTTGACACCCCAGAGTCTGGGCACACACGCCTGATCTCCTTCAGAGTTTGGCAGCATCAGAGTGGGTTTTTAAGCGGAAATACCTCCATCATTGACTTAGACACACACACACACACACACACACACACACACACACTAACTGGGACACCATGCCTCATCTTTACTGGTTAAATTACATTTTCATGTGTGATAGTCAGTTAAGGGCAATTTTCAAAACACAATACAGTGAGCGCATCAGGAGCCTCTTACTAGCTAATTATCGTAATTGGTTCTATCAAGTGTGCAGTTTATTGATGAAAAAAGATCACATTTTGCTTACTGAAACACTAAAAATGTAAAGATTTAGCTGATAGCACCTGATCACACAAGGACAGTTTTCAAGGTGGTCATCGTCAGAATGGCACTAACCTAATCTGTCAAAAGGTCATATTGGAGATCAACTGGAGGACCAAATTGTTTTATGTATTCAGCTAAATTAAGATGTGAATTTTGAAGGGGTAATGAACTAACATCACAATTTGCCGCCACATTTATGGTTACCTGAGGCACTGGTTGAATTTTGGACTTTATGTTTACGCAATACATGTTTTTTGTCTTCCCCCTCCCAAACCGTGTCAACCTCATCCCTACTGTCTTCTCGGGTTCCAGTACAGGATCGGGCAGCTGTACATGATCAGTAAGCACAGCTGTGAGCAGAGCGGTGGTGGAGAAGGGGTGGAGGTGGTCAGGAATGAGGCAGACACCCACCCCCAGCACGGCACAGGACAGCTGACTGAGAAACGGATCTACCTCAGCAGGTGGGGCACACACTCGTCTGCATGTTGTTGTTGTTGTTGTTGTTCTTGCTCAATATATTCCCAACAAGTCAACATGACATTAATCTTCTCCAGGTGCATCCAACATTTATTTTTATTCAAACATAATTAAGTTAATTTACCTCATCATAACCTTATGAAAATAAGATAAAGTTATGATGATACAAAAACTGCAAAATACAGTGTCCAAAAATGTATGATGATAAAATACAGTATTTTGTATCTTGAAAATAGAAAAATACATTTGGTTGGTTTGACTATAAAATCTAAATCTTAAACATATGTGGTCGTCATTTTAACCACATAGTTTCTGTTTTCTATCACTGTTTCAAATGTGATTCAGTTGTCTAGAATCCACCATTCGCTGATGGCTAGCTAGCGACTCCTGCCCTCTAATATCACACCACACCGTTCAAATGCAAATGAAATGTCTATTGTCCATTATGTTCACATTTATTTGCACGTTACTGTGTAAAAAAAAAAAATCAACCACATCCTTTCTACTTTTCTCTGTAACACTGACATTCAATGTCTTACCTAGCCAGCCTCCGTTTAGCGATGCTACGTGTGGTGCTGTGACTTATTTTTTTTAAACAAATGGATAGGTTAAATCAGTGAAAGTATTTTGAAAACACAAAAATACAGACCCGAAATGTATTTAGATACAAAGTACATGTGGATTTTTTTTTTTAAGGTGATAAAATGCAAAATAGTATTTTGTAAATACATAAATAACGTTCCCTCCCTGCTCGCTCTTAAGTTATCTTTAAAGTAAGCTTGGCCTTTCAGCTACGTTGTTTTTAGTAATTATTGTAAACCTTCCTATAGATTGAAGTTGTTCTTATCACTGCAGGCAGCATATAGCAATACCTGCACTGCAGTAAAAGCTGCCAACATCCAAAGTCCAATTACCCTCTGCCTGGAACTGTTGGTCTACTGTATCATTTCACAAAGTAGGAGGCTGTTATTTTTGTATTAGCTTGTCGCCAAGTCATCCAATCAAATAATGTGCGTGTTCGTCATGTTACACAAATGTAGAATTCCAGCTGGTACAATACACATTTACTTAATCTAGCTTGTGGTTATGACAACAGTGGGCATGATATTAAAAGTCCATCGTCAGAAACGTGCAAATACACCAATGACGGCCACAGCACTTAGGAAATGCAATATAAAACAGCTATAAGTTGTTTATGGTTACTCACAAATAAATCAATCTGAGTGTTACAATATAAAGCATGTCTCTAAGCTCCCTCGAAAGGATTTAAGTAAAAAGAAATCATATTTACAGTATAATGTTGAAAAAACAGGACAGACAGGAAGCAAAGTACACAAGTTGTGTTTGATCAATGCTAAGTTAATAATATTACTATTGGTAGTATGGAAAGGACGTGTTTTATGCGCACAGTCTCGAGTGTCTGCCAATGTTCAGAGTGACAATCAATGAATGATCATGATAGCAATTAATCAATGAAACGTAATTATGGCAGAAGGAAGAAAAGGAACATTCCTTCAAATTATGTCCTAATCTCGATGATTAGTTAAATGTAATAATCGCTTCAAACCCGAGGCCTAATCATAAAATAAACTCTTCAGGAAGTAGAGAGGATGAGTTCCCACTGTGGGTGATGTTCCCCATCTTTCTGCGTTCATTCACGGGACATTTAGTCGTCATTAGATGTACAAGAACACACACGCACACATACTGTAATCACAGCCACACTGTATTGTATTCTACCTCAATCTGCTACGACATGTGACCTAGAAGCCTAAGTAAGAATTCATCACCACAGGTGTAATTGGGAATGAGTCATACAAATGATGGCTGTGGTGAGAGTAGCCTACAGGTAATCAGACTATAAATGGCACAAAAGCCACTTAGGGTTGCTTTCGCTCTCTATAACTCTCAGTCTCTCTCTCTTTCTGTCTGTGTTTTGTGTTTTGTTCTCAGTAAGTTGCCATCCTGGGTGAAAGCATTTGTCCCACGATTCTTCTATGTGACAGAGAAAGCCTGGAACTTTTACCCATTCACTATCACAGGTGTGTGGGTGTGTGTGTTTGTGTGCCCGTTTCTGTTAAACATCAGGTTACTGTCACCTTAATGCATTATACAAAACGTATTTACTTTTAACAGCTGGTTTTCCAAAGCGTTATCAAATATTTAAAACTCTGGCACTCTGTGCGTGTGTGTGTGTGTGTGTGTGAGTCTGTTGAGATTGAAAGAGACACTCATGCATGTACGAGTAACCAATACCATTTCTCTCTCTTCATATTCAATGATCCCTGGTGCTGCAGAGTACACAGTGAGTATTGCCATCATTTACTGTACTTCAATGCAACAGATCCCAATTGAATTTTCTTCCGATTATTCCCACACATCTCTAATAATTTTTTACCACGTCACTCAACACCTCATGACCCCTTTCTCTTCTCTTGTGAACCTTAAGGTGTCCTTCGTTCCCAAGTTCAGCATTCGAATTGAGACGAGGTTCGAGAACAACAAAGGCGATAACGACAACGTGAGTATGACTGAGAGCGAGCACCTGGGATGAAGTGACTGAGGAAAGAAGGGAGGAGAACCACAAAAAGGGAGGGAGAAATTCTCTGCAGTACAAAGAAAATGTCCATCAAACTGATATTGCCATTACAAAGAAAACAAGCAAAGCACAAAATGCACCACTGGCGGATCTATTAGGCAGACAAGCTGCTGTGCTGTATTTTGTCCAAGGCCGACAAAGACACACAAACACAGAAAATCACACACGAGCGTATCTTCGTCTCTCCCTTTGTCACGGGACAGCAACACAATTAACCCGATCCAACATGTCTAAATACGTTGCGAACATGCTCGCCTGTGACACGTGTTAGAAATGTGGCAAATCTTGTTTCACATCGCTCACAGCTCCGGGTTGCAAAAGTTCGTTACAACCGTCAACGGACGCACATCGTTGTGTTGATCACCTCAGGATGCCCAGCGCTCCTGTAAGAATACTAGCACACGAAAACAGCGAGAGCGTCACACACGGTTCACACTGTAAAAAGCCAACACAATACAACCAGCTAACGCAATGCAACACCATCCATAAAAAAAAAGACCTTGGGTACACAGACAAACAGGAGCAGCACGGGAGCGTGGCAAGCTATTATCTGAACTCAGGTTTTCTTATTTGTTAGTTTTCAACTGTGAAATGAACGATTCCAGCAGGGCATTACAACACATTTTTAACAAGGTCACATGAGTGTGTACACACACATTTTCTCTGAAGGGAAACTGCAGTCTGTCTCATAACTCTTCTTACTCTTCGGTCTTTTGATATCAGATGTCCTTGTTCTCTCCCTCTACCTCTAACTCGCTCACCCCTTTCTCCCCATGTCTGTTCTCATCTCTGTTTGACCCACTGTGATTCGCTCCAAAGGCCCCCGACTGTGATGAAGTGTGCGTGTGTGGTGTTACGCCGTGTGACCTGACTTTTTTTCTGCAGTTACTCTTCTCTCATCGTATGACTGACAGTTTTACAGTGTGTAGTACTCAGCTCAGTACTCACTTCATTATTTAAAGCCCATTACAAACATTATAAACACACATTAGTAATGGAAATCTTCTACTTGCACTCTAGTTCAAGTCTTAGTTTAAAAAATAATAACAGAAGAAATCCATTGTTATCAACTCAACGGGGACATTTTAGGAAATGATCTCTTGCTTAAATGAACATCTTGCTCTACAAAGTAACTAATAACTTTTTAATAATGTACAAATTTTTGACGGACAGACAGATGGATAGACAGATGGGTGGTGGATTTTTCAAAACAAACTGTGTCTTTTTATATTATTTGACAATTGTTTACTCTGACTGCTTTCTTGCTGAATGGATAAATTTCTCCCTGGGATTAATAAAGTACTGTCTCATGAACATTGCCTGTGCTTAACCTAATGTACTAATGTACTGTTTTCTCCTGTGTGTGTGCATGTTTTTGTGTGTCCCTCGTATACTGCGTGACCTCCCCCATCTGCTTGGATGTAGGTGTTTGGGGACAAGCCGACCCCAGCAGAGAATGTGAGTTTCCTGGATATCCTCAGTGATCCTATTCCCGAAAAGCATTACAAGGAGTCAGAGGTACACACTGTAAAATCACACACACACACACACACACACACACACACCCTCACTGATTTTCCTGCTTGAGAAATTCAGAAATAATAGAAATCGGTAATATGCCCACCCTCCCGTCTATCTTCATTCTCTCCGCCAAGGTTATCACTGTTTCATTGCCAGTAAGTCCTTACAAATAAAGGTCAATTGCCAAGACTGGTATTCATGCGCACACACATCCAGAAACTCATGACACTGTGAGAACATGAAATCACACATACAAGCGCCTTCCATTTATCTTTCGGTCATAGGTACATAATGTGTGTCATCGCACTTGTCTCTAAGGTTGAGTAACAATCTGCTGGCATCTCCACACATACTGTCTTTGGTCACAAGCTTTCTTAGCCTTCCACTCCCTTTTCTCTCACATGTGCGCACACAGTGCAGTGCACATCCACACTTCTACAGTTCCCCCTAAAGACAGGGCCGAACTTTCTGCAGACTCAGCAAGTACAGCAGCATATAGACCATGTGTTTACTCTGCGCAGGATCTGAGTCTCTGGAAGTCAAGTAAAACAGGCCGGGGGCCTCTGGAGAAAGGATGGAGGGACAGTTGCCAGCCAATCATGTGCTCTTATAAAAGGGTCCAGTGCAGCTTTGAGGTCTACGGCTTGCAGACCAGGACTGAAGAGTTCATACACAGAGTAAGACACGTTCACCATTCATTTCTTTGCGCTGAAGTAAAATGGTTTGGATCAGGAGAAGGTGATAGCAAATTTGAAAGAAATTCAGCAAAAATCAGCATCAGTTGTTCTTTCAACGTTTTGTATGTATCTCTTTCGGCACAGATCAGTAGTAGAATAATGCAGGTTCACTCACATGACCTCTACACTGTATTTTACATAAAACCCCACTGAGTCAGTATCATTCATTATACTTTACGCAATAAAAAAAAGAGTGTGAGCCAGCACAAACCTTGGGGCTTTCCAGAGTTGTGGAATACTGAACATCTGATAAAACCACTGGTACAAAGGCAGTGTGAACACATTTATCTTCGTCATTTCTAGAAAGGAAGAGGGTTTACAGGATTTAAGGTTTCAGTTTTAATCACCAGCAGGTAGAAATTCCCCAGGGTGTGTTAGGCTGCCACTTACTGCATTTCAGACATGATTTCTTTTATTTAAAACAATTATCGTCTTTGCCTGACATGATTTCCTTCTAATTATCACAGAATATCCGGGACATCCTTTTGGTTGGCCACAGGCAAGCAGTAGCATGGATAGATGAATGGCACGGTGGGTCACACATACATTTTTGTTGTAATTTTACATATTGCAGATACAATATTAAACATGTGGATAGTGTATAAATACATATAAATATTTAATATACAGCCTCTGAAATATAAGCCATATTTCATACTATATTCCAACACTGTGTGTACACTGGGTTTTTTCCCACAGGGATGAGTTTGGAGGAGGTGAGAGATTATGAGCACGAAATGCAAGAGAAAACCAACAGCAAAGTCAAATCCAGCCTGAGCAGCACAGGTGAGGATAGAGCTCTGACCTGCGCTGCACCGAAATGCCTCAGAGGATGGGAGGAGAGATGGAGGGAATGGGGAGGAGAGTAAAGGGGAGAGAGAGAGAGAGAGAGGGAGAGAGAGAGGGAGAGTAGATGGTACAGCTGGAAGGCAGAGAGAGATGAGCTGTAGATGAAAACAGCAATAACTTTTAAATGTAGAGTTGCTCTGCAAAGTGATTATTTCTGCATTTAATTTCAGCATAATGAGCAGAGGATACAGCAACGAATACAAGAATACATATATAAAAAAGAGAAGAAAACACACATTTTTGAACATTTTCCGGTCGGAACTACACATTTTAGTGCATTATATAAACATCTTCTTTCGATTTATTTAGCCTGACGTGTTATCCGCTGATGTCAACGGCCTTGAGAATAGTGTGAATAAATGACTGGAACACTAACAGGCATGAACTGAAACTGGCTGCACTGTTGGTGCCGTAGCCTCGCCCGACAAGT
>OMNV01010106.1:0-13870 GCA_900303265.1 Brotula barbata | reverse complement strand
TATATCTGAGCCGTGATGAGGTGCTGAATATAAATAGAAATGTAGTCCGAATATGAGCCAGTGAAAATAGATCAGTGTGGGCTTGTTAGATAATGTTTGATGCTGTAACGACCTCAGTGGTGTTTGGACTGGAGGGACTGGCGCCACCTGGTGCTGACACCGAGAAGTGAGATGGAGAAAAGTAGGTCACCCGAACTAAAAATGAGTTTCTAATAATCAGCTCTTACCCAAATCTACTGCTTGGTTGTATTTGGCCAAGGCCTCCTGCAGATTCTGTTTTTTCCACAGAAGCTCTCCTTCTACCCAGAACTTCCTGGCTCTGCTCTCGGTCCCAAACAGTTTGTCCAACAGGGCGCTGAGAACCACGTTGACTCTGCGCCCGTTCTGGAGGATCTGCTCGTCCTTTTCGTTCAGTTTATGTTTGCACTGGACACACACTTTGACCGAGTCGTCCTCCAAGCAGCGTTTGCAGAACGTGTGTCCGCACCCCACGGTAGTGGGTTCATGGAGCAGAGAGCTGCAGAGGCGACATGAAAACAGGTCCACGGCTTCATCCCCCGGACACTCAACGTCACTTTCACCACCGTCCTCCCCGTGGCCATTTTTCACAAGTCCCCTCGTCGGTCCACACTGGCTCAGCTCTTTGTCCCGCAGGGTCCGGGCGATGGTCTCCACCAGCAGCCGCAGCTCGTCCGGTCTCAGTTTGCCCAGACTGGCTGCCGTGCAGTAGGAGTCCAGGGCCTCGGATATACGGCCGACCCGGGCCAGGGAGTCGGCCTTCCTCAGGCACAGACCCCGGTCTGGCTGCTGGAGGTCGGAGAGCTGGGAGCTGTAGATCTCCACGGCCAGGTTAAAGTCCCCGGCCCGGTTGGCCTCCTCCGCCACCTCCAACATTTCGGGGCAGATTCCCGAGGCTCCCGGGTTGGAGAGCGGATGGACGAACAGCTCGCCCTGATGAGACTGGACCCCGGTCTCCATCTTCTCCCGCAGGGAAACCCGACAGTTACACGGGGAAAGTTCACAGACAGTCCGAGAAAAGCCCACTTCAACCCTGGGCGACTCCTAGAAACGACATCCCGTTACCCGGTCCACCGATTCTGGACACGTTTCAGACGAACCAAAGCCCGGTCGGTCACCGAGGGTCATCACCGGAAGCAGGTCAGGATCACTCCGAGTCAGACGGGAGAGGTGGTCTAACGTCGTAATCCGGGTCGAGGACTCCCCCACAGAGTATCGGTCAGGGGCTCCGTGCGCAAACAAAGACTCTGCCAACATCCGCTCCGTTCCTCCGTAGTAACCGATACTTTTCACGGTGGTCAGTGACTTTAATCTCTCTGTTCGGTTTGAAAACTTAACACGGTCTTCAACACAAAGGGGACGCTGGAAGACGTCATCCTACAACGATCGGCGTTGTCTGCTCGACTACTGGGGGACGAAATCCTCCCGGCTTAGTCCACTTGGACCCCCACTTTACACAGCCAAGTTACTCAGAGGCACTATGTGCCACGGATCTCAACGGTTTCAGTAAAGTGGCGGTGGGGACCTGAGCACAAACACAGCTGAGTCCTGGGCTGAGTCCTGGGCTGAGTCCTGGGCTGAGTCCTGCTCGGGCTGAGTCCTGGGCTGAGTCCTGGGCTGAGTCCTGCTCGGGCTGAGTCCTGGGCTGAGTCCTGGGCTGAGTCCTGGGCTGAGTCCTGGGCTGAGTCCTGAGCTGAGTCCTGGGCTGAGTCCTGCTCGGGCTGAGTCCTGCTCGGGCTGAGTCCTGGGCTGAGTCCTGGGCTGAGTCCTGGGCTGAGTCCTGCTCGGGCTCAGTCAGCCGATCGTCGCCTGGTTTATGTAAGTGATCCGTGCAGCAGGAGCCGAAGGAGCCGAAGGAGCTAACGTGACGGGCAGCGAGCTAACACCCACAACCGTCAAACTCCACGGGCGACCTCTTCCCAAGACGGCACCCCAAACCCCGCACACTCTACCGGATACACACGTCATGTCTGGCTCGTGGAAAATGCGTCAACATGGCTGTAGTTCGGGGTTTTGCCGCTCTTCACCATCTTCGGTGCTAGTCAGCTAGCTTCCACTACGATTGTTGCTGCTGTGGACTCCGCCGGCTGTTCGCTGGGAGCAGGCGCAGGGCGTCACGTGACCGTCACGCGGCGCTCCTATTGGTCCATTATGTGTCTCACTTATATAACGCAACGCTCTTGTATAATTATTCGCTCATCATGAATGACAGCAACAACGAACAATATTTAGAACGATTACACGTGCTTTTAACGCGATTTAACGATAGGAAGCCCTAAGGTCACATGTGTGGGTCGACACAGGTTTTTAAAGAACCGCTTTGATAGATGAAGGCCTGGATTCATTGTTTATGTAATGGCTTATATAAACGTCTGTGTTGGGTTGAAGTGATGGACTTAAACCTTCACGGATCAAAGGCAGTTTTATCTTTTTACTTTTTATTCGCCATTTACAGGACAGGTTAACGATCAGGGATTAGGAGCAGAGCATTGCTATGTTAACTGATATAAACCTTAATTTGGAAGGAAAAACTCACCCAAACCGTAAAAAAAAGGGAAAAGGGAAGTAACCTGAGCAGAGGAGAATCAAATCGAGATTCCTTCTGCCAAAGGCCCATGGGTGACACAAAAGGCAGAGGAGGAGAGAATAAATGAGGACTAAGGAGAGTTTAGAGAGAGAATAAATGAATACAACAAAGAACACTGCACGCTTAAGTTCAATGAGCAGTGACTTTGATGAATGTGACGACAGCTGAATATGAAAATATAATGTGTTAGTTTATGTAGAGTATTTCAGGAAGGAATCGGAATTGTTGCATAATCCAACAATATAGGACAAATGATTGTTTTTCTCTCTGTCGCCCAGCCTTAATCACGGTGACGTTTCTGTCATATCATATGTTCTCCTGTTCTTAATATCTGTTTGTGCCTCAGGGACACCAAAAACATCCAAATCTATAGGAACAGCTCCATATTAATACATAAAGAGAATAGATTTTATATCTTAACGCAAAAAAAGTAGCATGTGTGAACTTCATTCAACATCACAAACGACACGCTTCACGTCACTTTACTTCATATTCATTTTTGCCTAAAACAACAACAACAACAATAACAATAATAATAGATTCCCATTGATAAAGAATGACAGAACACATTCTTATGTGGCAAAAAGGTTCTTACTCCCTTGGTATGATAGGAGTCTCTGTGACTCATCTCCTCTCAAGTGTCACAATAGACTGTGGAGAGAGAGAGATAGAATGATAGAGAGAATGATAGAGAGAGTAATACAGCCCCTTAAACCCCGATCAGGATTGAAAGGCCCTTTGATTTTTGTTGCTCAGTACTCGAGTGGTTTGCTGCTTTTTCAGCACATTCCAAATAGTTGTGCCGGCTGTGACCCGTGTTTGTGAAATGTCTCTGATGGATCTTCCCTCTTCTCTCTAAGCTTCAACATGACATTCTTTTGATGCACAGACAGCTCTCCGGACATGATGTTGGTCTGCCCTTTTTATACAACAAATATAGTCTTCACAGGTGAAACCAAAGCTTAAACCGAGAGGCATTAACTGTTGGAAGGATTCAATGTAGCAGGACACAGAACAGCTGACAGCCTGTCACGTTCCAATACTTCTGATCGGCTGAGAAACTGGTCTGATCCAAAGGTTCCAGGTTCTGTGTTGTCACACACACCTTCATGTAAACCAGAAATCAAAGCAGGAACTCTCCTCTTCATCCTCTCATCCAAAACCCACAGAAAAGAACCAATGAATCGGCCTCGCTGTTCCATTATTGGACTCAGAGTTGCTCCTGCTGGTGATGAACGTATGTGAACATACTGGGATGAGGACACAAATATGAAGCACTTTGTTCAGCCCATCTTCAAATAAAATTCCACCCAGCAGACTTAGATTCCAATTCTGGTTTGTTAGTGATCATTTAAAGGATGAGATGTTTTTACGGTCAACACTTGTATGCAAGTACATATATATATACATATATATAGTGTATATGTATATGTATGTCTAATTGGTTGTATGTGAATTGATGTGGCTCGACGTGTGGTGTCACCTGACCTGGAGGCGTGTAATCCCTGCAGTAATCCCAGGACTGCTTGGACGTTTCTCATCTGTAATCCTCAGGATTCTCCAAGATGTCGCTGGCAGCACGGTGGAAACTGCTGCACGACTCAGTGATCTGTTATTTCAGCCTCCGGAGTTCACAAACATGAGATTGTATTAATAAAGGATGGTTATCATCCAGCCGTTTGCATTTTCTCACATTTCAAACATGAATACCTCAGTCATCGCTCTGCCACGTGACCTCATCACCCATTTTGTTTGAACGGCCTCAGTGACTTTGACGTACATCTTAGATGTTTGAAGTTTTCTCCACTGTAATGCAAAATGTTGAGACCCGATGGCAGAGATCAAAATGTTCAATATGACCAAGTCGTGATTTACAGTCCACTTGGACTAGCAGGCCACCTTTTGAGTCTGGACTCGACGTAACCCCGCCCCTTTTAAACAGTTAAACACGTTTTGTATTTAGCACCAAAAATCTGCACTGTAAAACTAATAACAACAGGAAAGTCAACGTCAAAGTCTAGAATGGTCCAAACCCACGATCCGTGCCATGCAAATTGTTTGTAGGTTTATATAAGAATATTTGGTTTCAGCAGATTTTTCTAGAATACAAATAGAAAATGTTCCAGATTCCAGGATTTTGTCAATTTTATAGAGCAAATCAGATGAATTCTGATTATTTTTTCTTCAGTCTTCATCTTTTTTGGCTGAATCTCTCTCGAGTTTTCTTTGATTTCTACTTTGAACATTTTCATTTTATTCCACCTTCATTCAGCACATCCTGCCTCTGAAATAACTGGAATGCTTGTATAACAGAATGTACAGCCATCTCTGCTGACAGCACGTGGCTCCAGTACACACACACACACACACACACACACGCACACACTGACACTCACACACACTCCAGCACCACCTGTCCTCCAGTTCCACTCTGTAATGTTCAACCTGAAAGGAGACTGATAGTCAATAATGAGCACGTTCGGCAGCAACACGTGAACGCTCAGCAGAGCAGCATCCTCCCGCTGGTCCTCACGCATGCAGCGAGGACAGGGGGTGGAGGACCGATGCTGCTGTTACCATGGCACCCGTTCCTGATCGCTTTAGTTCTGACTTGCTCCTACAAAAGGTTAGGAAACCTTTATTTAGATATGCAGACACATCTAAGATTCTCTGCAGGGCTCTTCGTCGTACACATTCAGAGAACAGAGGACAAACATCATCATCATCACTACAGTCATCATCATCATCATCATCCTTGTTACAATCAATGCCATAAGCGTCATCATAAACTTCATCATCAACACCATCATTAATCTCATCTTGATTATTTTTTATCTTCATCGTCGTTACTATCCCCTAAAGCCTCCTCCTCCTTTTCCTCATCATCATCATCGTCATGTAAAATCACATCGATTGCTGGCCGTTTCAGTCTTTTCTTTGGTCTCGGTCTCCCCCTGCTGTTCACTGTCAGTACTGCAGTGGCACTGTCACCACACAGCGGTGTTCATTATGCTGTATCTTATTTTCCTCTTGTGCTAAAACTGGATTCCATTTCCTGAGTTAAATATCATTTATCCACTTCGTGAATCTCACACCTTCTCTCAGACAGTCCCAAAACACTTGTCTTGTTTGTTGGTGTATTACAGAGATGAAACTACTTTGACAAGTAGACAACAAGTCTTCTGTTTGTCAATCTGCTCCTCCTTATGATCCATGTTTATAGAAACTCACATTTCCTTCCCCTGTGTTCTGTGCCTTTCCATTTTCATTCTCTTTGTGATTTTAACACAGAAAAGGTTCTTCCACTTCCACCCAAACAAACATTTGAGTCCTGTTATGTTTTGATTTATTGCACAGTAATATGCAGGTCTGTGGACTCGATGACTAAACAGTCTGACTGAAAACTCCACTTGACTCTATGATAAGAAGAACCCACAGTACATTGATGAAATGAAAAGTTGAAGTCCTGTAACTGGACTTGGACTTGTCGTTCCTGGCTTGGAAGTTCCTGGCTTCCTGGCTTGGAAGTTCCTGGCTTCCAAGCCTGAAACAAAATCATTTGTTTCAGGGACAAAAAAATGATTTTGTCCCTGAAACCCTGAACTCAGGTTTGACAAACCACCACATGTCACACCCTGAGTTTGTGCAGTCGGCCTGGAGCGAGTCGGACACTTTCAAAAGACATCATCAATGGAGCGCCAACTGATTCAGGATGGACGATGATCACTACAAATCAGAGCACGAGACAGAACATCTGACCTGCACCGTGACCAAACTTAAACCCAGCTGGAACGGAAAACAATTCGCCCATTAATGTTTTACACTGGTTCCCATTTAACAAGTTACTGGAAAAATCTAAATTGTGGCCTACGTGCACGGTAGAAAGAAGGGCACTTTATTGACCCCGTAAGGTAAACGAATTCTCTGCATTCCTACGCCTTTACCTTTACACACATAACAACGCCCTGGTCCAAGTCCAGATCTTCCTCCTGGTCTAAGTCCAGATCCTCCTCCTGGTCCAAGTCCAGATCCTCCTCCTGGTCCTCGATCAGGAGTGATGAACCTAACGTCCATGTTTTAGTGGGTTGAGGAAATAGGAGGACCAGGAGGAGAACAGGGTGACTACAGACAGGAAGGAGGGGAGGAGGACCGGGATTCAAACCCATGACCCTTTTGCTGTGAGGCAACGGTGCTGACCACCACTCCACCGTGCCCCCGTCCGTTTTGGACCTGACCCCTAGACTTGATACTTGAGAATTGGCCCTGACCCCCCTGACTTCATGCTTTCTGTATCTCTGTCCACTGTGAAGATGTCAGGATGAACCTCTTCTCACACACACACACACACACACACACAGCCAATCAGCAGTCAGCCTTTGTATCAATGAGCTCCTTCAAACCTGAGCCCACCTCTGTACCCTCCAGTCCTTGAAATACTTCTTTCCTGAGTACTTCACACCTACTTGTGCTGCACTTTTCTACTTCTTGAATTTCCTCCACATGCAGCATAGAAAGAAAACTAAAAACTTTTTTTAGTCTGTGCATAAGACAGTGAGGCTATGAATTCTTTTAATACCCCTCATTATTCATGTGTTCATCTGTAACGACATTTTAACACGTCACTACACCGCCACCATGTAAACAGAGTTCAACTGTTGAAGCCGGATGAGCCACTAGGTGGCAGTGTGACGTGTGAGTGGTTGTGATTCCAGCCGTTCCTCCTCTTCGTTCACACCAACATCAGTCCAGGAACCTTTCTGTCACTCTCAGCGCTCAGCTGAGCTCAGATGTCTGGATGGACTCACAGCTGTAACAGCAGTAAAAGAGCTTTGGAACGACGGAATCACGACCGGCCGTATATATTCTAATAGATGAGCAGTGTTTCCTTTACCATTGAATAATACGGACATCTTTTAGCTAAGGTGGAACTACTGAAAGATCCCAACTATGTTCACACGTGGCCATCATGAGATCCTTGGTTGCTCCCATTTACAGTTAAGAAATCATGATGACTGCATGTGACATTTGGTGAAAAATGTTATTTCACTATGTTACTAGATTTCTGGTACCAATGTTTCATCCCATGAAACCACACATGTTATCAGAGAGGGACTGTGAGATCTAATGTCGTTGAAGTCTAGTTATATTAACAATATTTTCACTTTCTTTAAGTGTCTTTTAATGGATAAATTGCTTCTTTATTATGTATATTTTTCGGTAAATTTCACCTCTAAATTGACCTGTAAATGCATCTCTAAAATTCTTCCTGCCTCCTCACTGCACCGACCAGCGGGCCTGGAGGAGAATTCAAGGGGAAACACTGGATGATGGATGATGGTTGGCACGACAAATGTCCACCTGTGAGACAGAGGACAGGACACTGTTGAAGAAAGAACCTCTCGTTTTATGTTTTTTTCTCTCATGTCTGACATCTAGTGGTGACACGGTGTAATAACAGCTCAATAAACAATAAGA
Organism: Brotula barbata; assembly: GCA_900303265.1. NCBI lineage: Eukaryota > Metazoa > Chordata > Actinopteri > Ophidiiformes > Ophidiidae > Brotula > Brotula barbata. The sequence continues at coordinate 5,790 of OMNV01010106.1, read as the reverse complement.
ACAATAACTCTTCTGATTCAATGATACACGGAACTGTGTGAGGTCCTGTGATGTTGAAGATTAAGGATTAACAACGAGGCAAAAAAAAAAACATCCAAACATGAGGAAACTAAACAGGAGTCTGACTGCTGTCTGACAGTGTCTTCCTGTCCTTGTCTTGTCTCAACACATCCTTATACGTCACTAAAAGTCCGCAACGTTATCATGAGACTCAGGACGGATTTCCAAATGGAGATGAGTGAGAAAACTAAAAACCAATCGGACTTTAACACATAAAATACCAGCTGAAAAACCAAAAAGATTCTTTTGTTTCAACAGAATAAAAGTGAAGGATTCTGACTGGAACTGGCTGCGTTGAGGCTCAGACGTGTGGAGGACGATGACACACCACAATGGACAGATAAAACAGCCGACTGTGGCCAATCAACACTCTCACACTCCGCAGTCCGTCACATCTGCTCGCCATCTGGATGACAACGCATGTGACTCACCTGAGAGAACAGTAATTGGTTCAGACGAGACACCTGGACAGCAGCACAGGCCGGGAACATCGTCATCATCATCATCATCATCATCATCATCATCATCGCATGTCTGTTTGGTTCTTGTTGTCCCTACAAGGAGGAAACCATGAAGTATGAACCACATTTTTAGGAGTGAAGAAGGTAAACGTTAACCTACTGACTGGAGGACCGTAAATAAACGTTGGTCCCTGAAGGCGTCGTGGTAAGAACTAAAACAGAGAGATGGACCTCACGCCTCCTTATTGGTCTTTGGTCAGATCGTCCTCCATGGTTCGGTCTTTATGTGGACATTCATAGTAAAAGTGACTTTATTGAAGCAGTGAATTCCGTTTTTCATCACAGCAGGCCAATACTGTGTGTGTTTAGTTGACTTATGTTGCTGTTCCAGGTTCCAGCGATGAGTTTAATGGAATCAGCATCGTAACTAAAGTTAAATTCAACCTGTTCTCCTCATGGCGTTCCGGCTCTGTTGGTTTTCGTATTTTACAGACACCCCGTCGTATCAGGTGGACTTCCTGTTGTGCTGAGCTCGTTCTAACAGCTGTTCATTGTGTCCCGTGATCCACATCGCGACTTAAAATCTGTTCCGTCGATCTGTTTTTTTGTTTTGTTTTTAATTTTGCAGAATTGTCCAAATCCAGGGGGACATTAAGGAGTTTTACTAATGATAGTTTTATATATGTAGCATCCAAATCAAGGTTACAAAGGGCTCCACATTCAAACAAACAGATAAGGGCAAAAAACAACCGTCCTAAAAAAAAGGAGAGGAGTGGAGCGAAGAAACAAAAGAAAGAAAATGCATAAAAACTTCATGTAGATTCTTTTTTTTTGAATAATCAGGAGGTGATTTTGAACAGGAGACTGATTTGTCCAACCTAAAGAGGGTTCAGGCGGCTCAAAAGACTTGAAGAAATAGTTTGAACCAATCGGATGTAGAGCACTCATGTGGTTTCTCCTCATAGTTGGAGTCCAAAACCCAAACTGGCATCGTAGCATCATGTCACTTTTTAAACGTCCATATTTCATCTTCATCGTCTGGCACGTTGTGTTGCTGCCTGACTCACACAGTGTGTTAATGCAGATCATCCACATGTTCCAGCTGCTGCTGCAACCCCCCACATAGACTCGAGACCCCCCAGAGGAGGACAATCTACTCTGTTGTTGTGCAGTTGAATCCACTGAAAAAAAGGTTTCTCACTTTTCATTTCATGAGCTTCACGTTCATGATTTTTGTTTTTTTGAGGTTTTTTTCTCGTGTTAAATTCTTTGTTGAAGTTTTGTTTACACGTTATGTTTTTTTGGAGAGATTTTCTTTACATTTGAAGGTTTTTTGTGGGGTTTTCTTTCTACATTAAGGTTCGTTATGGGGTCCTTCCGTCCGTTTCGAGGGGTTGTGGGACTTTTTCTCTCCTCTTCCCACAGATGGACAGTAACCGTGGACTGTCTTGGTCTAGGACATCATTGAACCTGGATACGTTTTGTATCCGCCAGTCCTCCCAGCAGTAGGTTTGAAAACTGGTGAAAGTCTTCGTACGAGACAAGACGGAGTCTCCCACAGTCCACACACATGGAGATGAGAGGAAGTTGAATTTGCCCATATGTGTGAATGGATTAATGCGCCCTAAGATGGCCGACACTTTACAGACACTGGGGGACCGGTCCCTTAGAGCCCAGGACCAAACAGGAAGACAAAGGGTCAAATAAGAAAAAGGAATTTTAGAAGCACTTGAGTGTTGTTGTTGTTGTTGTTTGTTGTTTTGCTCATCAGTGACAGCCGAGGGTGAACTCAGCAGCTCATTTTGCGGCGCGGTGACGCTCTTTGGGGCGTGAGAGCTTTAATGGTCCCTGAGCGGCAGTTTGGCTGCATCGACCCTGTGAGTTCACTTTAAAGGTGAGCCCTGCTGATTTATGGGGTTAATAAGGGAGAGAGCCTCGACGTGACAGGAAGAACGAAGCGATGTGGTCATCGGGTCATTAACGCCACGACCTGAAGAACGTCCAACGAGGAGCTCACAGACAACAAATAAAAGTCCCTGTCAGGATGAGTAAGAGGTGAATCACCATCAGACGCTTTGATACTGGAGAGGAAAAAAGAGACCAAAACATCAAGTTCAAGTTGTTTGCACATTTTAAAACATCGCCGATCAGACAAACGAGTTTCATCTGTCCTCCGAGTGTCCCCACGGGGCGTCCAACGCCGACGGAGGGCCATCGATGTTCAGCTGTCTCAGACAGGAAGACCGAGCTGCAGGCATCAGTTCTCCTGAGGTTTGACGTTGGAGAGAGAGGAGCTCCTCTGAGAGCCTTTCAAGCCTCAAATCTGTCCACACGAGTCCAGCTCACAGTGGACTCGTTCTCTTTTGGTGGTCCATCTTCAGCCATGAACTTCATTTTGCTGTTGTCCTGTGAAGTTTGGAGGATTTCTCTCTTTCTTTGAATTCACACTTGTTTTCTTTCCTTTCGGATCCTTTATGTTGTTTAGATTTCTGACTTTCCAGAGAAATCACAGATGCAGTAATCAGGGTTTGATCCACATCGAACGATCCAAACTGTGGCGAGAGCTGCTGCTGCTGCTGCTGCTGCTGCCCCAAACCAATCGGTCCAAAGGACCGCACCGAGGCCTCGGGCCCACACCACACTTTCCCATCATCCTCTACTGCTGCACCGAGCGTCCCAAAGGCGACAGCTGCACATCTGTCAGACGGACGCAGAGCAGCCGATGTCTCTGATGTCTCCTGAGTGATAATGGTGGAAACCCGGAGGAGGATGTGATTAAAGCTGTAATGTTTCACCGAGGACCCGAGCAGAGCCGGAAAAACCAGCAAAGTGTCATCAAGGCCGAGCGACGCTCAACGTGGCGTCCGTCAGTCGTGACTCTCGACTCTCACGGGCCGAAGCAACACTCAAACTTTGTCCATGTTACTTTGAGCAAATCACGCCGTAGTTACGCTGCACCTCTGTTCTATGAGTTGACACAAGCGTGGGATGTTGGGAACGCCAACGAGAAGAAGAGCGACGCACCCATCGGATGGTTCTCTCTGGCTCAGAGGTGAACCACTGAAGGCCCACGATGTGGACTTGGTCTTATTTGACAGGAACAGATCAATGAGCGTCTCTTGAGGACAAACGTCTCCGAGTGTCCGGCCGACTCTCTTCAGGCCTTCTTGGACAACCGTGAGCCGGGAGACACGGACGTCTCTGAGGGATTTAACGAAGCACCGAGCACCTCTGTCTCACACACTCACACACACACTCGGATGTTACCTTCCCGGCCGTGAGAACTGAACCTGGAGCTTCAGATCGCTGCGAGACATTCAGGACATCCTTGGCGTTTGAGCGGCGGTGAGACACAGGGTGGCGTGTGATCGCCTAATGATTGGGGCCCCGTGCAGTGACCTCATCTGTCCGTGTGTGAATGGGTGAACGTGGGGCAAACGTTGAAAAGTTTACCATTTACAAATGCAGTCCATCGACACAGGACATGTCCCCGTGTCTCACGCGTGACTAAGTAGAGATCCTGGACCCCGGACGGTCCTCAACCCCCAACTGACTCATCAATCAAAAGGGCTGAACCGAAGGGATCGGACTCAAATCCACAACGCCGTCCGGATATCCGGAAGCAGTTTGGGTCCGGGTACAGACGGCCGATTCGTCCCCGAGTGGACACGTGAAAAGGTCACAGGCGGCGTGAGGCGACGGTGTCAGAGGTCATGAAGCGGCGCGTTAACGAAGATGAAATCGAAGAATATGTCAGAGTAAAGCGAGCTGAACCCGCGGCGAGGGATGAAGAGCGGGAGAGCGCGTCTGTCTGAGAGCGAGGCGCTGAGCTCGGTACGCGTGTAAGTGCTCTGAAATGGAACACGGCCATCTTTCCAAATGAGACAGGGACCGAGAAGCTCTTCAGTCGCCTCTCTGTGGCGCAATTATTTCCATTTCCTTTGTTTTCATGCAGGCCAATCACACATGATGGCCTCAGATTACTTGATCTCCGAGTCAACGCGGTTTAAATGTGTTATCGCCTTTTCGTAGGTGAGCTGCATTATGGGAAAGCTGCTGCAATCAGTCCGCTGAAAGGCTCTCTGAATTCATCATCTCCACCGGTGAAGAATCACGTCTGTTAAAGGAAGCAAAACAAAAAACACTTTGTACGTCCACGAGCACCGAAAAACTCTGATTGGACGCAGTTAGACTAATTCATATTCTTACAAAGGGCACAAGACAGGACGACCAGTAGGAGGAGAAGACGAGACATAAACTGTAGCAGGACATCAGAGACTCGTGCGTCCACTCACACAAAAAGACTAAAAAAACGTCCATATCTGCTGGGTGAAGTTCAAGTACAAGTGGGGGAGAGCGAGAGAGAGAGAGAGAGAGAGTCAAAAAACCACCCTAAACCCTGATCTGGAGTCAGTCACTGACCCTGAATCTTGGCCTGCAGGTTCGCTGGAGGATCCACACACGACAGAGCAGCCCCGTCTGATCCCCCTCTCTACTTTAAAAGGAGCACTCAGACCACCGTGGACTTTAAGTCCACCCTCAACGTCTCTGTACAGGGCCTGAATCTTGGCAATGAGACCCGGGTTGAACCCAAAGACTTCCAGCGTCCTCCACAGGTACGCGTGGAAATAAGACGGAGCTCTACAGTCGAAGGACCAGAGAGGTCCAAAACGTCTCGGATTAGACCAACCTGTTAGGTACACAGTAGGTCTGGTCCACATGTAGAACCTGATCCATCACTCTTCTCAGCTTGTTATCCAGGACCTTGGACAGCAGCTTGTAGTCCGTACAGAGGAGGGACACTGGCCACCAGGAGGAGGTTAAGGACCGCCCTCCTGCAGCTCAGGAGAAGCCGGCCTTTGTCAAGACTGTCGCTGAATACGCTCAACAGGTCCTCCCTGATCTCAGACCAGAAGACTTTGTAAAAGTCAGCTGGTAGACCGTCTAGACCTAGAGACCGTCTAGACCTGGATCTTTTCCACTTGTCCACCATATGAAAAACCGTCCTCTGTCCATTTTTCCTCTCCAGCCCAAAGAAGAAGCGAGAGGGAGCCTCCATCAGAGCCACATTTTGGAACCTGCTGAGGACCACAGCGCCCCCTGGTGGACACGCCCAACAGGTCAGCTAAGACTGATTCTTTTCTTTTGAGGACTCCAATATGTCCTCTTCCTCCTGTGAAGTTTTTCTCTGTTTTGTTTCTGTATTTTTCCTTTTACTAGACAATTTAATCAGTTCTTCATCCACGTCAACGTCCTCATCCTCTAACAC
>OMNV01010105.1:37834-65640 GCA_900303265.1 Brotula barbata | reverse complement strand
CAAACGCCAAAGTGAGGCCACCTGCTTTCCCTTCTCATCAGGGAACTCCGATGCCCGCACTCACGCTGATTACCAAACATCCTAATCAGGCACTGATTTAGAACAGATCCTCAGGGGACAGAAACACATCATAAATATCAACGTCAAAAGAAGGAGTATTGAGAGGGGATACGTTTTAATGTACTGACTGAGATGATTTATTAGAGTGGAGCTGGAACCATCAGAGCAAAGCAAAACATCTAAACAGCTGCTCAGCAACAAGCTGCCGGTATGAAGAAAAACCGGACTGAAGATCAGAACAAATAAGAAAACAGAAAGACACAATGTGGACACATGGGTCCAGCTGGGCTCTCCTCTCCAACAACAAACAGCGAGAATGACCAAATCATACAACTTCAAATCTGTATTAAAGAAATCAATTTCTTTGGAAGTAATTTGCCATCGATTTTGTATCGTTTTCAATAGCTTGGAGGCTTTGAAAATGTAAGTGAATAAATAAAATTCAAGAGTCATCTATCCTACCACCAATGGAAGCTTCGTGTACCTCCAGAGGTACACACAACGCAGTTTGAGAACCAGTGCTTCAGAAAACGAAAACGAAAATGCAACATCATTCAAAATCTGGTGAAAAACGGCTACAGGCTAAAAGGCTAAAAAAGTCTTGTTCCTCAAAATATATGTGTTGAAATATTTGGAGTTGAACTCGACACACAAGTGGTCAGAGTCTGACAGGTGTACAAACTCTCTCAGTGCTCACATCATTCATTCAAAATACAAGGACACCGGATTAAACTGCCAGGGAGAGTCCTGTGCGTAAAGCTGCTCCACATTCTGCGGCTTTTTACGCATGGCGTTAACGACATGGATGGAGATTTGAGGTGGGTACTTACAACCAGCACGGACGTCCGCACAACTTCTGACACACTTTGCCTGAGTTCGGCCGCTGTTCCAGGTTTTCCCAGACCCCGGGTGAACCTCCTGGTCTCTGGATGCGCCGGAGTTGCCATAGTTGCGCGTCACTTTGCATCAATGACCGTCCGAAACGACAAATTCAAGCGGAGAACTTGAGGAGAAAATCATCTGCCGGCTTCTCCGCGTCACCGATCCTCCAAAACTAGTGCGCACCACGCGTTTGGAGCTGGGTCATGTTGTGGTGCGGCTGTGGCTTCACTCTCCGTCCTCCATCTCACACTTCTCGCCTGTTAAGAGTGACGAATCGTCTCATTATCTCGGTCTTCTCCTGTGGGATTTACTGTTTTCATAATAAAGCGTCCTCTCGTGTGCGCTTCATTGGACGTCCTGTGTCGGACAGGAGGAGGTGTATAATCGGGTCTCTCCGCCACGAACTCCACCCCTTACCGGCGGAGCGGCCCGCCCACTCCCTGCTGGACTTTGGACAGGAAGCATTGACCCTATGAATGACACAATCAATGTTTTTTTTTTTTTTACTCTCAACACAAACATTATCAGGCCTCCGCAGTCACTGTTTACTTTACTGGATTAATAAACAATTCAGTAGTGCTTATGTTTCCGATGAACCGCTAGAGAGAACAAACCTCCGCCAAGGCCGAACAAATCTCCAATCACATCTCCTTCTCTCGGGGCTAAATTTAACAGATTAACTGGACCGTTATCACATTGGATTGTGCCAAATCTGCTTACAAAGTTATTGACAAATGTCGTTGTTGGTGTTATAGCACCACTATCAGGTCGATTGATGTATTATTGTTTACAAGTTTACAATAGACTCACACTCACTGAAATGGGAACAGAATGGAGAAATCCAGCTAGCACATACAAAGACAGTTTAAAACACAACCACGTTAATGGTGGGCTCAGATAAAGTAAACAGGATGATCCACTGGATATTTGATATAATAATTACAAAAACAAAGCTTTTTCCATTCTTGGACATTGGATTGCGTCCAGGTGACCTCACGTGTCACCCGGAACAAAGTGTGAAGGACACCCAGCCAACACTCACTGCAACTTTTACATTCAGTCAAAACTGTGATTGTTTTTCCGTACGTCAAATAAGGTAAAAATGCAGATAAAAGGCAGACATGGACGATATTCCGTGGTTTGCCAAATGTACCGCGCACATTCCAGTATTTGAAACATGAGGAGAGTCCATTCGATGAAATGTGGAGGAGGCTTTCTGTGTTTTTACATGAGTGGAACAGATCAATTTTATAGATACATAATCTACTCTAAAATCTGTACTCAGATTAAAGAAAACAAAAAATATCATTCCCTTAATCTGAGTATTATCAAACCGATGTTTTGTTTCATAAACTGACATTATTTCACATACATACGCCCAACAGATTCTTTGATATCAACAAAATAAATGACTGCACAGATTAAGGGAATACAGAGATGTGTTTTGTTGAGAACGCTGATGCATTACAGTGCAGATTACAGAGCTTGAACTGTGGTGCCCTCTGTAGGAACAACTGTAAAACACACTGAATGGAGTCACCCCTGTGAACTGTGGTGATGTTAGTGAAACCGTTGGAAAACCTTGGAGCATCTCGACCCGCAAAGACAATAAACATAACACATCTCTTAAGTTAGAGGATTTTTTTTATTGCTTTCATTTCCAAAGAGCTCTCTGTCGTCTGGAAGTTGCCACAATTCCAAAGAGAACTGTAGGTTTTCCGTCTGAAATGCGCCACTCCAAGACCCCATTAAATGCATATTTCCATTCATTTAGATGAATAAAAAGATCGGGTTTCTATATACGGGAGGCAGCCTAGTCCAGCGAGGGCAACAGCGCTTGGAACTGAAAGTTAATATTTTGTTTCACACGTAGTCATTAAAGCTTTCCATGACAGTTACCTTCATATTACCACAACGATGAACACGTCTCACATTTTCTCATTCGGCAGAAGGTGAACCTTGCACTTAATAATAAAAAGCAAAAACCCAGCAGTTTTCATACAACAAAGACCAACAAATAGGAATATTCACTTTACTGGAAATGATGGCATCGACCCTGGCCACACTGTGATCACTCCCAGACTTATGTCAGTACTACAACAAAACCCAGAATGCATTGTGCTGGGCCAGGTACAAACAAAGTATTAGCATTTAAAGGGTGGACTGTTTTTTTTAAGTTTTTTTCTATGAATTAAAATCAGATATCACAGGAAACACTCCTTGTGAACAATGTAATAAAATATCATTAGAAATTCCAGGACAGTGAAAAACGTCAGTTTGGCACCGAAGTTGAAGCAGCTGTTCAATGCAGTGATAATTTGAACCGTCGACCAACGAATGCATCTGTATCAATGTTTCAGCTGTAAAAACAACCAATGGCAAAATGTGACGTGATACAGACCATTAGAAAACAGTATAAAATGACATCCTAAAAAAGACGTTTCAGCATTGAGTAAAAATGCCAAAAAATGCAGTCTCTGATGCAGTCTAAACCAGCGGACATGTCACCATTAAAGCATAAAAAAAGCACCAAATGTGCATGGACATTGCTGAATGTACAAATGTCCCAGATATGTGTAGAAAAGAAAACCGTAGAGTCCAGGGGACAGACATGGGTGGACGTTAGGACTCTGAGCTCGGAGGGCAGATGGCACCCGAGAAATCCACGTGGAGTCGAGGCCAGACCGCTCAGTGAGGGTGGGTCTCTTTGCTGTTCAGGATGCGAGGCCGGCCGGAGGGGACCGTGGCGCTGCGGATGACCTCCATCCACCTGCGGGGGCGGAGACGAGCGTCCATCAATCCACACATGACAGGTGAAAACTACAAAAACTCATTCATTCATTCATTTTGTCAACGTGCGGTTTACCTTTCGAAGGCGTACTCGCTCTCAGATCGGAAATAGTAGACGTGGGACTTGAAGTGCAGCTTGAAGACGTAATCCTTGTGGATGTTTTCAGAATCGGAGGGGATGGTGACCGAATAACCCAGCAGGGGAAGGCTGGCCAGCGGGTAATCATCCTGGGGAGAACACAGAGCAGTCAGACCTGCTTCTGAAGCTCGCTTTTTGTTTAAAGTTTTGTCCACTATCTAAATGAGGCGTGGAGCGAGTTGGACAACGGCGTGGGAAAGAGCTCAAAACCTCCGACGTGACACGCAGCTTTAACATTCTACAGGGAGATGTGATGCTTTAAAAGGGGAGGGGCAAACGGGGCGATGATGAATGTGTAGATGGCTGCGATGCGTTCACCGATCCTCACCTGGTGAGTCTTGTAGAAAAACAGGCTGAAGTTGGTGAAGACCACCCAGAGCTTCTGCCAGCCGTTGCTATTTTTAAACTTCCTCAGTAAGTTCCCCGACAGCTGATTCTACGGACAAAAAACCAACACAATGTCAGTCCACAAACATAGGAGCACAGGTGACAGAAAATATGGGAGGATGACTAAACAGATTAAATGTCTACTCTAAGATTTATATGAACTATAAATCCAGTGTGGTAAAGTACTGCCCTAATACTGGTTTATCTTCTAGTTTTAAAAGTGAAAGCAGCTATAAAACAGGACTTCTACTGATAACATCTTTACTTTTACATTCTTTTGATGGTCATGCTGCCATTTTGGCTTCAGCTTCTACAGTAATAATACTAATAATACTAGGATGGAACTGATTTATTACTTCTGTCGAGGAGGTCATGTTCTTGCCTACACGTTGGTTGTAGCAGGATTACCCAGTCTTAAGGAGTGGGAGGGTGGAGCGTGCCCCGGGGTGAACCCGTTCTATATTGGTTAAATCTGGATTCAAAGGCAGATGCAGAATGTGATAACAGATTTTGCGTCCTTGAACGGTAACACGCCCACTGTGAACAAATGGGAACGAAAACAAGAATGTGGAATATTTATCCGATTCATGAATATGAAAAGGTGCAATTTGGTCGAGCCAGAAAAATGGGATAAATATGGAACATTTCTTTCATTGTTTTTGTTGTGTTACTACTAGAGAAACTGACAAAGATGAGGAAAACATCCCTGTCACGATGTCTATCATGTGGATCTGGATCAGCACCAGAAAGTCATGGGCTCCAATCCTTGGCTATGCTCCGCCCCTGCACCAACTTTAGGCAAAACCAGTTGACAACATTTTGAGTAATACTGGCAACCAATCAGACGCAGGTCGAAACAGAACCTCCTCAGCAGAGCTAACATGAGGTGACAGCAAATTAAATTCCAGGTTTTATGTCCTTTTTTTAAGTCCTTCTAGTCTTGAATGCAGTACTCATAAACAGGGCCTCTCCTGTCTGCCTGGCTCCTTTACCTCTAGACTCCTGCAGGATTCACTAAAGGAGAGGCTGTGAACACGGTACCAGCAGATAAGAGACAGAGGCACTGGTCCCTGGCCACTGGCGGACCCCACCGGGGGGGCCACATTCTCAATGACTGGACTAGGTTCCTCTACCACGGAGGAACGCACAGATGCATTGGGGAAAAGAGAGAGAGAGAGAGAGAGAGAGACAAAGAAAAAAAAGAGACAAGTGGGGAGGAGGGAGGGAAGGACAGAAAGACAGAGACTGAGTAGGCGAAACACAGGCATGCAGTGACAGGGATCAACTTTAAGGCTGACGGTTAGTCCGGGTAAAGCTGTGAAGAGGACACGGTTACCACTAGAGGAGGAGCAGAGCTAGATCAGAGCACGGCCGGGGTGTTCTGAGGCTACATCCCACGCAAAATCCCCTCAGTTAGTCTGAGCTGAGGATGTTAAGCATAGCTAAGTACGTGCTGCTCTTTATATATTCAAAGACAGTCTGAGAATTTGAAAATCCACGGGGAGGTAAGGAAAGACAGCACCAGACATCGGAGTTCAGATAAGGACGAGCTATCAGACAACAGAGGGGAGAGTGGGAACAGTACCCTCCGAGAGCCGGCTTAGAATTAGAGACAATAAACAGGTGGAGACGAAAAACTAGGCCCCTATTGTACTACAGCAGAAATATGCACTTAATGATAGCAGGAAATCGTTTAGTAAGATGACAGAGTGCCATAGGAGGAGACTGCTCCCACTGAGAGATTACACAGTGCATTAACAGGATCAACAGAGCACATCCAGAAACAGAGAGAGAACACAGTGAAGGGAGGGGCAGGTCTGAGGTCTGAGGTCTGAGGTTTGGCTGGTACCTCCACGGCTACGCTAAAGTCCACCGTGGACACGCTGGTGTTCCTGTGCCAGCACACGTGCACCATGGTGTTACCACGGTGATGGGTGGGCTTCTCCAGAGAGGAGTGCGACGCCGTCATGTCTTCCTCGGACTCCGCCTCCGCCAAGGAGTCCTCGGGGCATTCTGGGAAAGTCAGGAGGTGGTTACTACTAGACAAAGACTGGGATGATGAGGGAGAAGAGCACTAGAAGACAGAAGGTGTGAGATCACTCAAGTCAACTGTAGGTGGAGGAGGTGCTAATAACGGTCACTGTCATTGATGGGTCGGGCCAGTGGTTCTCAAACTTTTGAAACATTATTACAATTACAGAATTTCTATGGATGAAAATTATTTTCATACCAGAGATATTCTGTGTCCCACCAAGGTGTACCTCAAGTACTAATGCTGGTAAAAGCAACTGTAAAAGAGAACTTCAACTGATAACATCTCTACTTTTACATTCTTTTGATGGTCATGCTGCCATTTTGGCTCAGCAGTGGACCACGAGTACTAGGGGTGGCACGTGTACTCCAGTTTGAGGTGCATCAGACTTATATCTATACTACACCAGTGCTCCATCATGTCTTTGTTGATATATTACCAAAGTGAGAATATGTTTTACAATATCATTATAATATATCAGTTTTATCATTACCCCCAGTTTTTGCACAATTACCCATAAACAGAGATGAATGCCATTTGACACCCGGTGTTCTATCAGTCTATCTCACGTCCAAGATATTCTTTCTTCTGATTGGCTGTCTGGAGTAAAATCATCAATCAGGAGATCCTAAACATACGTACGGTGAACACTGTAACACCATAGTACATCAGTGTGCAAGGCATATAAACCGGTAGGTAACCATAGCAACATTCTGTTAAGTTGCCAATACAGTGTAACTGGTGAGACCTGAACATGGGTTCAAACTACAAACTGTGGATTGGAACACAGCCGACCTGTTTTGTTGTGGTTATGTTCCATAAACAACATTAGCATAACACTTGCAGTGGTAGTTCAATGCAGCGGCAGGCAAGAATTGAATGGCGCAGATCCTCATTAAGTCATTCACACCTTGGGTCAGGTGACTTCACGGGCAAAGTGAGAATTATTCGAGTAACGTGAAGGAGGTGCAAACTCCTATACAACGGCAGCCACGTGACTCCGACGCATCAAAGCTCGCTTGACTGCCACGTGACCCGAGGAGTCACCTGATCCAATGTGTGAAGGATAAATATCCCTTCTACACCCCAAAACTGACAGTTTGACTGAGAACCTTCAGTATGTGCCAACTTACTGTCAGTCAGATTACTGGTCAACAGGTCAGATGAAGGCCCATTGCTGGTTTTTGCCATCTCTATTGCCATTTTTATGTCCTCCATCCACTTCTCCATCTCTGTCAGAGAACTACGGGGGAAACACACAAAGAGAGAAACAAAAGCTAAGCGGAGCTATGCACTCAAAGAAATCCAACTTCGAGTTCAGAAGCAGCAACTTTAATGCAATTTGAATGTAACTAAAGCACAAGTATGCCATGTTTCTCAGTGTTCCACATTAGCCGACTTTAGTTCTGTGATCCAGGTACAATATTTTTGGGATGAAAACTTCGTCCTTACCTTGCCGCCACCACAACCGACTGTCGCTGTCCAACCAGTGTGAAAGCGTGAGGCACACCCCACTCATCTTCACTCTCTCTGATCTGCAAGAACACACAGATGCGTAAAAACATTAGGGAGCGACAGTATCTAGGACAGCGAGGACCAAAATAGACCAAAAGAGGGAAGGAGGACAGCAGAAAGTGAGGAGAGACGGACAGTTTTCATGAAAGTTTGCGAGTTAACGGAGTTACAGTTCAGCTATTCTAGACGGCTTCATTTGCAGTTACGACAAACAGGTGACAGACATGAACAGGTCTCCGTCACGAGTGATGGAGGGGCGGACACACTTACTGTCATGCTGTGGAGTGGCAGCTGCCCGTGCACTTTGAACTGATTGGTCGCCGTCATTCCTCGACTCGTGTACAAAATGACGTCGCTGAACTACCAGAGAGAGAGGGCGAGAGAGAAGATGAAAAGTCCAAAGAAGCTTGCAAAACTCTTCCCATTAACTACGCATCCAGTAAAAAGCTGTTATATAAGCACGACTGAGCTGAAACATGGCATGGACGTGCTATGTGTTGTGTAAATACAACTATCATCACCATGGTCACGAGGAGAATCATCAATCCAAGGTCCACCAAACATATTTTCACTTCTTTATGACTTTGCACGTTATATTTTTAACATATGGCACATCGTAAGACTATCAATGACCTAATAGACTCGTGGTTTCCCCTGAAAACCTGCATCACATGCAAAAATCTTGTGAGAGATCTGTATTGACGATTATTTTTCCGATGAGATCACTGGTCGATGTAATTAAATTAGCGTGCTGTGACCTAATTTCATAAAGTGGGTGTTACCAGGAAAAACATTCGTTGCTGTAGGCCTTTTCCAGACAGTTTGCTGAGGCAGCCTAACCTGATGAACTCCTGAGAAAGAGAAATTGCATAATTTACACACACAGAGTGTCAATCACTAGAATTTTGTACCACATCAAACAGATGTAGGCGCAGATTAAAATCTACAGCGTGTCATCCCATCTGTTCAAACTGACAGTCCAGCTTTAAACTCACCCGTCCTGGAACAACAAGATTGTCGACGCCAATCAAATCTTTCTTAAGCTCCAGAAGCTTCTGGAAATTCTCCATCTTGATTATGTTTCCTTGAAGCTGGTCCACCACCTCAGACACATCTGCTAGAGCAGCTAGAGACCAACCAAGGCAGAAATGGAAACAACATGAGGTGGCTGGCTGGTACTTCACAGTGCAGCACTGAGGGAATCTAAATGTTGGAGTGAGTGTCGAACCTCTGCAATCCCTGAAGTCCACGTGAGTCGGTGAGTAGTGTTTGCACAGGCGCTCCAGGATCTGCTTGTAGTGAATGAGGCGATGCAGGGGCCGCAGAATGAAGACGTTGAGAGGGACGTAGCAGACCTTTTGCAACTCCAAGTCCCTGCAGAGACCCTCCAGCCTGCGAGATGCCCTGCAGGCTTTTTCCAGCTCGAGCAGAACTTCAGACTGCTTGTGCAGGTTTGCTGTCAGGGGCTATGGACAGAGGTAAGACACCTGTGAGCATCAGGGTGATCCAGTAATACAGATATATGACAGCGTTTAGAGCCTCACCCTCAGGCCTTGAAGATTCTTTAACAAGACATCTCCAATGCGTTGGTAGTCTCCTTTAATGTGAGCGTTGGAACGGCCTTCCCTACGTATAGAAAGAAAATACATGCTGTAAAATAATCAACTTTACACAACACAAAATAACCTAAAGCTTATTGATTAATTAGAAAAGCTTTAGCACTCATTCACCAGCAGGTGTCTCCCTTGAGCATTGATTTCCAACTATAGGTGCAGACATAATGGCTGTTATTATTGGATTCACCCAGAATACTAATTCATTTGTTTGAGCATTTTTACAGCAACTTGGAAAACCTTGTGGAAAACAAATTTAATGTATAAAAAGAACTTAGTTGCATCTCTGGTCAAGTTTTCTGAACATGGTCATCATGTATCTGCTTGGATATTTGAATATGCAAAACAGAGGAAGACATATTTGGTTCTAGATAGCATTTGTATATGGTTTTGTCCACAGTCTGACTGCAGTGTCTTTCCGCTCCCAGGAGAGCAGGTAAGACATATTCTAAAATAAAAAACTATATGGCTGTTCATTTCCTTTGCGTCTGCCAACCAGCCGGGCTTTATGCATCACTGTTCGTCTATTAGTCTGTGTGTGTGCGTGTGTGCCTGTGTGCTTGAACGCGTGTTTGTTAGATAAGGAAAAACATCATCAAAGAGATCAGACGGCAGAAAGCCACAGGCGAGAAAAGGCCAGCCTTGATACAGGATGACTGTTGCCATAGAAACCACCGTTCCTCAGGTCATCTAAAAGGGGCGGATTTTCAATTTGACACTGAATACCAATCAGACTCATTAAACAGGGACCTGGGCGGAAGACGAATCCAAAACAAAACAACAGGTGACAGTGTGGGTATTTGACCCACAGAGCCCTGGAGGCAGTCTGGGAATGAAGAGGTGAAGGTGTCTCACCACAGAGCGAGTCTCTGCTCCACCTCCCTGAGAAAACCTGTGTGGAACTTGTGCAGAGGCTCAAAGGTGGAGAAGACGGTGTTCTTCAGAGAGTCTGGGGTCGCCTCATCTTGTCCTACAGCCTCTCGGAAAGACTGAAGGGAAAAACATGAATCACGTGGATCACAATTCAAACAGTTTAACAGCAAAACAGAAAGCACACAGAGCCAGTGGTTCTCATCTGTTCTATGTGGACCACGGATAGTACAGTGTTGGCTAATAGTTAAGCTTATCGTGTGCGCAAACAGTTTATGTGCTCATATTGTAAAACCTCACTTCTTTTACTTAGTTAAAGAGTCTTAAGTTTGTCAAGATTACACAGTTTTATTCTTAGAATTAAGACGTTTCAAACTTAAATGTCGCTAATTGTTATGAGTTGGTTATTTAAAAGAGCTTGACAGGAAGTCGCTACTCAGTCCGAAGTCAGTAATGATTTGTGAGATTGCTTTGTTTTGAGCACAAACACGACAAACAGTAGATAGAAACAGGCTCCACTGTCAAGGTATCTCAGTTCTTGGCAAGAGCTGTTGTGGAGAGGAACAAGAGAAGGAGGGAAAGGTGAACACACAGAAATCAGTGCTCAAAAATCGGTCTCGGTAGTTACTCAAAGCTATTTTTAGCTTGTTTAATAAACAAAGCTTCTGTCCTATTCTTTACTAACAATTATCTGATTCTTAAGTCAAAGTTCGGGACCATTCTGAGGATCATTCCGTTGAAGTTTCACACATAACGGCTCAGATTTCCGACTCATCTTAAAATGGAAATTCACTGTTTCACATATTTCTTACGTCCATAAGCATCTTTAAACACTCAGAGCTCTCAAATTCAACTACAAACAATGGACCTCTTTCAATCTGTAATGTTTTTATGATAACAATGAGAGTTCAGGTTCTCTACCATTTGAAGTGAAAGGAACATTATGTGAAAAGTAGAGGAATTTGAGACCATTTTCTGCCTCCAATCACATTAAACAACCACATCATGAAAATCCTGGTTGCCAAAGGTTAGCAATATTCAGACAAATAAAGGTTTAATGTAAACAGCAGTGCTGCAGCTACAGACGTACAATTCCTGTCCTGACTTTCTGGTCTCACAGTGAACAGTTGTTTTTCACCGTCACTGACACAGACTGCACTGTTCACGATCCAGAGCGAAGATCAATGCTGTGCTAATGTCGATTTTCTCGGGATGCTTCGAAAAGACCTTTTATCTGTGCGTCTGTTGTTGAGCCTCAGCCTCATGACATCTCACAAATCCCGTAATTGCTAAGGGATGAATGAAGGAATCAATAACCCATCATTGTTAACGCGAACATTTCATTTAGGAGAACCTGCCTCTGTTGTGCATTTTGGGCTTTATTTAGCTGATGTGATGGGAAAGGGATGTGGGACTTGGGGAAGTGAGTTTTGCTAGGAGGGCTTGGGAAGATGACTGAGGGGAGGGGGGGCGAGGGGGTGCAGTTGCTGATGAGTTGACTTCGCCCCCCCCAGCAGCAGCGGCAGCAACGCACAGCTGAAAATGGATGAGGAAGAGAGCCAAGCCAAATATTTATGAGATGTGTGAGCGGCTTCTCCGAACACTACGAGATGAGAAAAGCTGCAGTGTGGAGGAGTGATGCATTTTCTCAGGGAACCACGCAGCTTCCCTGTTTGCGGAGGAAGCAGCTGTACCACACGTTTAATATCCTGTGTTCTGTTAAATTTCCCCTGCGATGTCATCAAACAAAGGAGGCGTCCGCGCGCTTGTACACAGCCAATAAAACACAAAGGAACAGACAAGTCGGATGCAGAGATAAAGCCGTCTACCAAACGCCAATTTCAGAGCTTGAGCGTGGTGAATGAATAAAAAATGAAACCACATCCATAATATCTCCATGTCACTACCTCAGAGTGTGTTTTGGCGGGTGTTCTGCTACGGAGCACCTAACCGGAATAATCAATGTTTTCTGCCCAGAGGAGCCTGGAGAAAACAAACGGGACAGCGATGTTTTGCTGGCTGGACGTGAACTCGTCCTGTCTTACCACAGTCACCACCTCCAGGTCCTTCACGTACGTCCTTTCTGTGGTCAGCAGCTCCTTGGCGATGAAGTAGGCCCGATCTGTTGGGAACCTCTGCAAGTAGAACAGCAGAGAGGAGACAGTTTGTCTGCTGGGCCGTACAGTATGTTCAACTAGTGCTCAATGCCTCAAAAGTTGTACGGGCCGTCTGCTAGCCTATTTCGTAGACACGTAGTAGAAAGTACACAGCGTCGGTCCCTGCGGAGAATTATTTAGGACAGGTAATCTAGGTCCTGTGCTATTTTAAGACGGCGACAGCGTCGGCTTTAGAAAAACCTTGAGAACTGTTGCAACAAAGCATCAGCAGGTCCTCATTGAATCACAGACCTTCCTCCGAACTTCGTCCTCATCGTCCGTGCGGATGCTGCCGGCGTCGTTGAGCAGCGGGCTGGTGAGGGGGGACAGCTGTCGACCGCCCGGACTGTGACTCCCCAGGTCCAGGGACTTCTG
Source organism: Brotula barbata (assembly GCA_900303265.1). Lineage (NCBI taxonomy): Eukaryota > Metazoa > Chordata > Actinopteri > Ophidiiformes > Ophidiidae > Brotula > Brotula barbata. The sequence continues at coordinate 52,821 of OMNV01010105.1, read as the reverse complement.
ACCGTTGACCATGCCATGGGAGTTTCCAGAAGATGCCGAGAGGTGAGGGCTGTTGGACACCAAACCTGCAGCGTTGGGGAGCAGCGGCAGCGAGAGAGAAATGTCACAATTAGAGCAAAGTTATTAAAATGGAAAACATAAGAGAAAGTAGTCAAATACTTTCAGTGTTTGTAATCACCTCAATGAAGGACCAGAGTGGTCAGGGAACAATCAGTTGCAGAAAAGTAGTTTGAGATGAATTTCAAAAGATAATTAGCATGTTTTTTTAATGAATTGAATTCTTTAGCAGTGGTTGTCAAACGTTTCGCCTCTGAAAAACATCTAAACCCCTCACGTAAAACTAATTTATGTAGAGGATTTTACAGTATGTGCATGTATTGGCACACACGTACATACCGAACACAAGCCCAAACTAGGGCTGTCAAAAGCATTGGAGTATTCAGAAGTATACTGAAATTTTACCACTCGGATGTGCCTCATAAAACACTAATGGCACTCATACCACTGTTTGAGAACCACTGCCCCATCAGAAAGCACTACAGTAAACTCAAGCTACAGCAAATGAAAACTACTTGCACTATCTGACCCACGTCTAGACACTACTTCACTACTAAGTGAAAATCAGTCATGACTCACTCTGCTCTCCAGACAGTTCTGGAATTCAAAACAAAAACTGCAGGATGATGAAGAGGATTCATTTAAACTTAACGCCATCTATATACTGCTGTTTTTACTGTTGCAGCTGGGACGTCTCCACTCCACTCTCTGGTGTCCTCAGTCACACAGAACCTACACAGACGGTAGGGTTCACTCTAAACACCACAGAGGGAGGCACAGGACACCACAAACACACAAACAATTCTACACAGATGCTGCAAATCTGTGTTGAGGAACACCAGAGTACGGACAAATCAGAGTAACACCACAATAGTACAAAACCAAGGAGGACGACGTGGAGATTTTGGTATTTAATGATCGCTACACTAGGCACCGGGCTCTCCAAAAGAAAATTCAGAAATCTGCCTTCATTATCGTCAACTTTATTAACTCTAGCACCACATAACAGTATAAACTGTGGACCATTGAGTGTCTCAGGGCACACGGAGGGTGAATGGAAGAGACAGAATCAGACAGAAAACTACAGTGCATCCATGCATCTGTAATATAATTTGAGAATAAGCCTTTACCTGAATTTTCAATTATGGTACTTTTGTCATGATTCTGTCCGTTTCTGTTGAAGTATCCAGTCTATGAATACATAACACTTTATATTCAATTTCTACCACAACACCATTTTTTCATGTCGTTCTACAGAACAACTTGCTAGATGTAACATCAAAATTTAACATTGAGTTCTCCAATCTGTGATAAGACTACAGTGAAGTGCACGAGTGCATTAAATAGAGCTTACACAAACGCAATAAGCTATATGCATTAACACAGCATGTAAAGGAAAGAAACCCTGAAGGAATCCATTTGTTGCAAACACACACTCGTCCTGCCTATAGATGTGGAGTCGCAACCTGAAACATTGGTTTATGAGACAAAAACAAGAATGGATTACAGTTTGATGACCTAATAAACACAATGATCTGTTCCAAAGTAATTGAGTTTGTTTATCGGGTTGTTGGTTCAAATCTAGAGAAGATCTTTGTGTAACCAGGGAGCGTTCCATTAAAGCAGAGATCCAGTAACTCCCACTCATACACGTCTTCCTGTTGATTTTTTAACAGTCTTGACGTCCATCTGTTCCTTTAATCCCTGCAATGCCGGTGCAGATGTGTTTGTTGTATAAATTAGATACTAGCTGAGGTGTCTAACTGCTATTTTAACACCGTGCACGTCATCAAAATGTGAGAAGCGTGGAAGAAGCAGCGGACGGACAGTGATGGATGAGCTAAGAGACTAATTTGAAGTATTATCTTTAAACTGCCACACACGCAATACACACACGTGCATGTATAGGCACAAACCTGCTGTCTTTTACTACAAACCCCTGTCATCCTTTCACTGATGCATTATCTCCTGCCGTCTGATCTTTGTCTATACTTAACTCTTAGCTGGATCGCTGCAGCAAAGGGAATCCAAATAATGGTAGTTTTTTGTTTTTTTTTACACATTGCACAGTGACAGATAAGTTACAGGTTTACATGCAGTCACAGATGGAAAAAAGAGACAAGATATGACACATTCATGCTGACAGACCAGCAATGCTGACACTGGACAAAGAAACAGAAATAGAACAGAACTGTGAAGATTGTCAGTTTGGTAATAGAATAAAACAGGGAGAAGTAAATCAACACAAAACAAATATGAGGAGATGGAGAACAAAAGTAAAAGTGCAGCATAAAAGTGCAGTTAAAAAGATTACAGATTTTGCAATCTTTAGAAAAGGGAAAAGTGGTGAATTCTGTGTGCAGTGGAGCTGCGAGGGGGCTGGGATTTATGAATAGAAGTCCAAATGAATGCCTGAGACACAATGAAAGGTTAAATGGAGAGGGAGGGTTCTGTGGACTCTGGGTGATACACTCATAGTGACTGTAAGCCACCGGCCAATCATAACCAGGTGTGCTTTTATAAAGGACAGTACACACAGCTGTGATACAGCAAAGGAGAGTAAAAGTAGATCCATGTGGTTTTGCACATTACAAAATTGCAAAGGTTTCAAAATTGACCACTACATGGAAATTAATAACCTAGAAATCCGAATCACCTTTGTAAGCAAAACGTAACTGAAAGCTGCAAAGGGCAGCAAGAACCGTAAACATTAACATCACTGAATACCTATTAGGTGCTCGCCATTATTTGTGCATATAGACTCCACTCCGCAGACCCAACATAATACGACTACTCACAACGTACACAAACTGTATCCTGAGGGAATAGTGTTAATAACACGCCGGTATTCCAATAAACGCCTACCACGTAAACAATTAAAACCGCATTAAAGACTGGTGTGACCTTTACACCTTCAAAACAACTTAATCACAAGGACACACAACTCCATCAACGTCTAAAACACAACAGAAAAATCTATAGGACAGTTTGCATTTCCCTATAGGAACACATAAGGCATCCGCGCTGGAGAAAACAATCTCAACATTCTATGGATCCACAGATTCCATTCTAAAGTGCGGGCCCAACACCTCAAAGAACAAGAAGATGTGCAAAGATACTTCGCGTTTCAAACAGACACACAATCACACAGATTCTGTGTTGTCTCAGTAGTTTTCATGGCACTTTAATATAAAATATTCCTGAGAGGTTCGGTTCAGCCTGACAGGATGTGACTGTGTTGAAGAAGACACGTACAGGTTTGAGTCAGGCCAATTACCCAGGGGACACGGCTTCCTTTAAACCATACAGGCCAAGAAACATCAAGGCTTTTGTGCGCTAAAAGCTGAATATCTGCCCTCCATCCTCATCACTGAACGCATGGCCTTCATCTTCATGGCCTCCATCTGTCAGCTCATCCAGCTGTAGGCTGCCAGAGGAATATCTGCTCTTGAGTAGAGGGGAGGTGGTGCTGGCCTCCGCTGCATTACCATACACTGGGGGGCTGGTGGATTTGCCTCCGGCTGTCTCTACCTCAGACTCACTGGACTCTGAACCACTCGTGGTGGAGCTAGTATTCATTTGTACTGCAACTACATGTGGGACTCCAGTCTGCCCTCTGTGTTTTCGCACCGAACCGGACCTAGCCCCGGCTCTGGCTCTGCCCGGTGCCGAGAGGCCGTTGGCCACCATGCGGCGCTCTAGAGCAGCCATGCGTTCGGCCCGGGAAAGAACCGGCGGTGATTGGCGCACTTGTGAGGGTCTTTCCTGGCTCGTATTGTGGCCGTCTCTGCCCGAGTGGTTACACATGTTGTGGCGCTTCTGTAAGTATGGAGAGCGGCTTGGCATGGGGGAGTAAGAGCTGCAGTGGGGGGCGCCCTCGTCACTGCGAGACCCTTGGTTAATATTAACACCACAGTCCACAGCAGCGTCGGGGCCGTTTTGTTCAGCGAAGCCACGAGAACCTGTTGGACCGAAGGTGCCCCTGACTTGTTGAACTGTGATAGGACTGCTGCTGCGCTGCTTCATTCTATCTGCCACGGTGCCGTGAAGATGAACCTGACCAGACCTTTGGTATGTCTGCTTGGTTAACTCTTCTTTCTCATGGCCTTTTGGAGAGGAAGTGAAATCCCTGCGCTGCATCCTATTCAAGAAGGACTGCTGTTGGGACTGTAAGACCCCATTCATAATCCCAGTACCAGTCTGAGACCTGTAAGCCTGACCCTTGGCCTTGTCATATGTATCTAACTCTTTGAGGTCAAAGCATGGATAGGAAGAGCTGCAGCTCCTAGCCGCCCAAGATGCTGGACCTGTATTCAGATGTTCCGGGGGGGTCGGTCTGGTTGGGCCTTTCGCGTCCTCTGCCTGAGGTCCTTTTCTGTCCTCGTGGCCATTTCTCTGGCTGGAGGGGCTGGCGTGTGTGCGTGCGGCCAAGGGGTCGGCGCTCACCAACACAGACTCCTTCCAGTGACGCCGAGGAGGCGACGCGACTCTGTCTCCATGGGTACCACTCTGACAGGACGAGAGTCAATTCATTTAATGAGAACAATTAATTCATCATTACAGTGAAGTCTAACGTGGCATTTTTAATAAACGCTAGATTATTAAATTCGGGGATTCTGCATCGTGGCCGTGAAGACTGAAGGAGCTGCAAATTCAGAAAACATTAAATCAACTACAACTGTTCACTTTGCCTGTTCAACGAAGTGCACGCGTATAATTATTTTGTTTTCTGAATTTGAAGTGTGTTTTCAATTTGCAGTGCGTCGTTGTTTTGCAGCTCATTCAGTTTTCTCGTCCACTGCAGTTCTTTGGGTGAATGAAAACACAACACATTGGTCCGAAAACATCACGTGCTGCTCATCGTCTGCGTGTGGCGACACACTTACTTCTACTGGCACTTCATGGTGACGCGGAGAAGGCAACGGGGACAGGCGGCTGTTGTGTTGTACCCGACTGTTGTGTTGGACTCGACTGTGTATCCTGGTAGACAGGATGACAAAGATAAATACTCCAAGCACTCCGGTATAAAGAAAGTATGTCAGACGAGCGTGGAGCCTTTACCTCTCAAATGGGATCTTTTTAAACTCACACTCCCTCACATAATCAATCACCTGCTTCTGTGTACGACCGCTGCAGAGAGGAGAAAAGGAGTTAATGAAGAGACAATCCTGCAGAGCGGTAGTAGACTGCAGCTGTTTAACGATGGGCAGAGTACGGCAGGCCGATTCATAATGTACCGAGTAGACTGTGGGCTCTGTCTACCTGAATCTGAAGGAGGAGCCTCGCGTAAAGAGCACAGGCTTCGGCTTGGGTTTAGGTTCTTCGAAGAGGCGGAAGAAGGCGTGGTATTCAACACAGATCTTCCAGAAGACTTTACAGCAGTCCCTGCTGCCCATCAGAAACTCAAGGGTGTCCTGATAGGAACTCTGGTGCAACGTGGACACAAAAAGTTAGCATTCTGTGAAGGATTTAGCACTTTCAGTTTACTTTATGTCTTTACTGGCAAAATACTGTATAACTAAGACATATAAATGGACAGAATTAATGCTGTTGAGGATCTGCCAGTCGAGAACATTACACGCCCGAATAAATCGATTTTGCAATTATTTAACGCAATAACACAATCTAAGTCAATCGGCTACCCAGTTAAAATTTACCTTACATTTAAATGAGAGCATATTCGAAGTAATAATGACAACGTAAATACGGTAAATGGTGTGAAATGGCAAAACTTACATTTAGATCTGGCCTCAGCTTGATAAGGAAGCGCTTCCTTTTGAAGCTCAGTTTACGCACTTTGGACCAGTTGAAGGCATTAATCTTTGTGTGTCCCTGCAGTCATTAAGAGAGTAATTAACCTTTAAGTCAGGCTATAATAAAAGATAACATTTAATGAACTCTTCCAAAAAAGACTATAAATAACCAAAAATAACACCCAGACAAATTCGGTCACCGAAAATAACTTCATATGACCTCTGCTTCTGTGACGCACCTGAAAAACCAGGACACCGGTGTGCGCCACAGCCAGACTAAGCTTGGTGCCTTCACGATCCTTGGCAGGGTGGAGGCGAATCCCATACATCTCCAGCCTTCGTGCCACTTCAAGTAACTGATAATCGGATTCTGCTGGTGTCTGCCCACTGGGAACAAAGAACGGTTTTCAAAATAAGAGGCAGGATGAAACAAGATGTCAGACATTAGGAACTCAGACACTGACTTAGTGTTTAGCTATACTTTTGGCAATAATGCACAAAAAAAAATGAAACTATTTGTGTCGTTCTTATTGAGGTGTTTATATCGAGATTATTTTTAGTGGCAGTGAGGGACTGAGGGACTGAGGGTGGAGGCGGGCACGTATTAACAAACTTCCATAATTCTTATCAGAGGAGCCTTTTTCTTGTCTCTTTAGTGTGGTGCTTAGGAGATGAGATGAGATTTAACTCAAGGCGCCCAGCCAGAAGCACCGTGGTTACAGTTATCAAGTAAGTACGAAAGCACTGGGGAGCAAGCCAAAGAGGACATCCAAATATAATGGAGCGCCTCTCCCGTAACGGGCGTCTGCTGTGAGTCCACCTCTGTCAGAATCCACTGTAGTGTAGAGATGAGACGAGGGTTGGCAGGGCCTTGGCTCACATTCAAACTAGTGCACTGATGAGGACATTATGAGGGAGGACAGTAGGAGGAAGTCTGGAAATGTTCCACTGATGTGCTCCGAGAGAGCTTTCAACTCCGGCTGGAGTCGGACACTGAAGAAATTTCAAGAACTGCACGGTTCAGTCCGTTCAGATTAGGGTTTCTTCCTTGGCAGGTTTTGAAGACTCAGGTCCACATCATCTATCTGGCACTGCTTTGCTTAGTATACAGCCCAAATGACAACTATGACTAGGAATCATGTTACTTAGCTTCTCTCGGCATCGTTCCCATTTTTTTCCCCACACACGCCTGTGCTTGAGGAAGATGTCCATCCCCTTCTCCAGAAGTTTAAAAAGTAGATAACTACACCATATTCCCCCTCAGGCAGGAGCTGTAACAAAGCTTACAGGGACAGGGTTTTCCTAGCTGTTCTACGAGAGCAGAATTTCACAAAGTTCACTGAGAAAGAGTCTATTCATTCAGTTACTAGTTCTCTGGAAGTATCACCTGTATTGTAAAACTTCCCCATGGGACGTGCACGAGGCCTGAAAGAACTTTTTCCCTTTTCATGGGTGAACAAGATAATTTGTTTTCAGCTACAGCTTTAGTGACCTCATGACAGAGCTAAAAAGGACTGCAGTTAAATTGAAGGAATGCCTTGTTTAACAGAGCAGACAGGCTTTAACCAGGAGCAATGGAACTGAAAGAAACTCACATGTTCTTGGAGTGAAATTCCATGATCTTATCTATCAGGGCCATTTGATCTGGGATGTAGTTGTTATTGAGGAGGTGTGACCGGCACTGACTCTCCTCAAAGTCCCCAATCTCAGCTGAAAAGGGAGAAACAAGACAGGATACAGTTCCTGTTATTCTAGTAAAAGCAGTGAGTAAAAGTGGTGCGCCTGCCTGTAGCTGCTTTATGTGACTATATATAGACACAAGGTCGCACACATCTTCATTTATACACAAGCTGTCTTTGATCACAAGTGTGATAGAGCCCATAGTAACAAATCAAGAAGGCTCTGAATTTCCCAGTAAGGCACTATGTTGTGCGGCTGAATGAAAGGTATCCATAGCAACACAGCGATAATCAATTTGCAGCGCTGTGCTATATGAAGATGTTTGAGGATAAGCTCTATGTAAAATGAAGTGTTTTCAAAGACGGCCCTGCCAGTTCTGTTCTGTTGACTCTCTGGTTGACTCTGAGCTATAAAAGGAAACAGTCATGGGGGACTTACACTGGATAACATGGGAAACCAGCAATGCGGCACTGCTGTCATTACACGTCAGACGTCCACAGGACAAATCCTGTTTAACCTGAAGGGCAAACAAGTACCTGGACAGGGCACAAAATAAAATCAGGATCAGTTGGGATTAAAAACAGGACTTCTAAGAGAGATGCTGTACGCTGGGTTTGATGAACCATAATCATGTACAAACATTTACACAGGAAATCAGAAACATTACAGTTTTCAATTAGAAATGTATAAACCAAAAATCAATTATATATATTGTATTATTATATATTGTATGTAAAATTTATACATCAAATCCTGTTTTACTTACTGTATGAGAGAGTATAAAGGCAGTGAATCAAAAGAGTTTTAGATATGTGAATGATTCAGTATCGATCATAGCAGCCAGTCAGTCCTGGGGCTTTGGTGCAACAGGCTTGCTAAAGATGTTTAGTATGTAAAATCAAACTAATCAATCACGAGTTGATGCCTATGTATGTCTGCCTTTGTACCTATACATACTAAAGCTACAATTGTGATTGACACAATATTACTGCATGGGACCTGAATTTGATTGATATCCCTTGTGGACTTGAGCTTTGTTGCTGTATTCTGCCTTCCTCTTTTGTTACTTTTTTGTTGTCTCTTTTGTAATTTGCCTCCCCACGCCTACAGCTCCTATTACACACCTGGCCATTTAAAGCCAGTGGTTCCCTCTGTGAAAAGCCCGTCTACAGGTTTCATTCTTTTTTTTTCTTTGTGTATTCAAAGAGCTTGCGGTGGGCTGGAAACTTTTGCTGCGCGTAGGCGTGTAAATTCCTTTGAGAAATTGCAAGTGATAATGGGCTATACAAATGAACTCCAGTTAAATATAAGACCCAACACAGTACAAAGGACACCACAGGGAGGAGAGGGACATTATTTTCTGTAGGCCAATTATTTCACCAGTATGAACATGAAAACATGCTTGTTATGAGCCAGTTCCACAAGCTGCAAAGGGATACAGAAAAAAATATCATTAGCGCCGTTGGAATCTCCAGAGGGCTAAATGAGAAAAAATGGCAACATCAATTTCATTGGAGGATGAGGAGGGAATAAATCTTCTGGCAGTGGGAGCGTGTGTTTAATTTGTACCGTGGCGGTCAGCCACATATTGTTATTTACATTGACATACTGCCTAACGCATGGTGTTATGCCACATGATACAAAGAGAGAATAAGAGTGCGGGTTGGGTGAGCTCACCTGGTCAGCTCCTCCAGAAGCTGGGCATGGTCTGGGGGAAAGAACTTCACAGCAAACCTCAGGGTGGTGTGTTTTGGCCCTGTGTGTGTGTGTGATAAAAGGAATATCATAATGATAAATGTTTATGACCCATGTAGCTGCTTCTAACTTATTTAATCATCATTATTTTGTTAGAATCTTTTAACATAGCCACTTACGTCTGAGCTGCTTTATAATGGGCTTGAGGTGGTCGAGCCAAACCTGTAGCAAAACAAACCCAATTTAAACCAACGATGCTGGGATACACATTATAATAATCAACGTCGTTTTTGAACCTCACTCACCATCATTTTTTGATGATTCTGAAACTCCAGGCCGAAGTAGTCGCCCTCGATGAGGTTCATGTGGGTGCACACCAGGTCAAAGAGCATCTTGCCTGAGGCTTTCAGCTGTGAATAACAAAGAGGGAGAATGAGTTGAATGTGAACTTGAATAAACAGTAGATAATACATTTACAGCCATGTTAACTTTTGTAGTTATAGTTTAAACCTTTGTTTGTTTTCAGCAATCCTGTCAGAAACTGCGACATCTTGAACCAAAGACCACCAATTCTTTGGGGACCCAAAGACAGAGTTTGAGAAGTTTCGGCCCCAAATAAGAGCGCTAAACAAAAGAGAATGTTGTCTTCCAGGGTCATAGAATAGATGGCCATCTAAATTCCACTGCTATCCTCCCTCCTTCCATCCCAGGCCTCAAAAGCTCAGCTGGTTGCTAAAAATCCCCCTCCATCCTCCCTCCTGTACCTGATGGGGGGGCCGCGAGGGGGACGCTGAGTCTTTGATCTGTGTTTTCAGAGTCACCGCTGATGGACCAGCAGCCTTTGAGGCTGATACAATATCAAGAGTGGGAGTCTTTTCCATCACACTCCATCCTCACCGGCTCCACACAAAACACACACTTTGAAGATTGACTTAACTGCCCATTTCCTGCCAAATGTTTCAAATGGAACAACACACAAATCCCGATGGACCACCACATCTATATAGAGAGCTTACCCCAAATAAGGTCAAGTAAATGTCAGGGTTTGCCACAGGAACCCGTCAACTGTTGAGGACACCCAAAGGAGCCACAGAGCTCCATAAAGGACACGAGTTGGCCTGAAAGCTTTCGTGTGACTGATTTGCAAGGAGTATGGGAAATTTTTATAGGAGCTGCCCCGGTTTCGATAATGATCAAGCTCTGCTTCTAAGTATGTTTCTCTGTGTTTGTCTCTGATTTTACATAGGACTGTGCTGCTGTGACACAGGAAACAATTATTCCCTTATCTTTATTTTTATCTTCCATAGAGGGCCTGTATAGTGTTATACATAAAAACAGTGACACTGCAATCCCAATAATACAAACTAAAACTACTATCAGTATTTAAGGTACATTTTTACTTTACATGTAGGTGAGTGAAAGGCTCCCTGGAGTCCATACGGGGACATTTTGTCAGCTGACGTATGCATGGAATTGTGGACATTCACGCACGGCCTAATATTTGAGTCCACGTGGATCCTGTCTGCACTTGAAGCTGCAGATTGTGGGAGGGGATGAAAAAAATATGCAGGCTGAAGTGGCAGTAAGTAATAAAAGGGGAAAAAGCTGTGATGTTGGCTGCCTCTACCCTCAGCTGCTCTTTGGCCTCAATAAACACCGAGACACATTTTGTTGCTTCCTGACGTTCTGGTTTCCTTCCACTGTCCAAACACATGCCAGTAAGATGAACTGGAACCTCTAACGGGCCCAAACACATGAATAAGTTAGGCTGTTTGTGTGTCAGCGACCAGTTGGCAGTGAAATAAATGACTCCCTCCCCACGACCCTGCATTTAATATCGAGACTGTGTGTAAGCAAGTCAGCCAGCGGCCATTGGACGTGGTTCTGTCTGCTACTGTCTACGTCTGCCTCCATTTATAAGCACAAACGTGGCCTTTAGTGAGAGGGTTTTCACTTCCATACCAAAATCCATAAGTTTCTCCCCCATCCTCCTGAGTCTGTCCTTCCTGACTGTCTCTCCCCAGGCTGCATCATGCAGTGTAGAGGGCAGACAAGCATTGAGGACCAGCTGTTTCCATATGGTGGGGATACAGTGAGGAAGACCACAAGGCTGGAGGAAGGAGGACATCAGCCAAAATATTATCCTTCCAAACACACACACACACGCAAACCGCTATCCGACAATACTGCTTCAACCTTTTATTTGGATTTATTACAGCTTGAATAAATTACATGCCTAATGTTTTGTGCACTGATTTGGAAACATGTTGTGTTTAGAAGGTCCAGAAGCAAGAGCATCAGGGTAAAATGCAAAAAGAGGGAATGCACTGAGGGCTAAAGAGTGTTTGTCACTCTGGCAGCACTCTAATATGAAGCCTTATAAATCTGCTGTCAGTGTAAAATGACCATGAGCCAAGCAGAGATGGGCCAAGCATACACTGATTAGTGCAGGACAGTGCTTGATTAAATTTAGCAGTTGCAGACTGCAGTAATAGCGCTGCCATTTGACACCGCTTCAGCCGAAACAATAAGAACTCTGTCCATAATGAAGCACACAAGTCACCGTGATTGACTGCTGCCGTGCTGCAGGCACCAAGAGGACAAACACTACTCAGTCAAACAAAGATGGAATCTGGCGTGACAACAACTTTGGTGGTTTTAATTGTCTTGTTGATTTAAATATCTCATCACCTCTGATCCATTTATGAAAGGCAAAATGACAGCTTACTGCATCAGCATCCGCTTGTCAGAATCACATAATAACAAGTTGAACTAAGGGCCAGTAATGAGCTGACTTAACTACAACCCAGACAAATCTCTTCTTTTACACTCTAAACCTGCCATTCTCAACTGGCGGGCCGTGGACCAGTGGTGGAACTGATAGCGCCATCTAGTGGACCGCCAAGGCAGTAGTAATGTCGAATGGTTAGATTAAAATTCATATATTTCATGAATAGATTAATTAATTCCCTGAAGGATTTGTTCACAAATTAATTCTTTGTGTAATTTCCAAAGTTAGTTATTCTTTATATCATCTAATTAATATTGACATAACACATATTTATTTTTTTCACATTTTTTTGGTCATGTTATATTTTTCTTGTCTCTCTCTCTCATTTATTTGGCCTTAGGTAACAAAAAGATGAGAACCCCTGTTACGAACAGCTGCAATTAATGAAACCTAAAGATCTAATCTAGACACATTAACCTATTCATGATATGGATTAAGTGCATGTAACACCCTGATCAATAGGTCCTCATCAGTTATTGGTACTGGTTAATCATGGATACACTGGTGCATATTTTAACAGATGTGCACAAAGAAATTGTGGGTTTTTTGCAATTCTAAGTATACGTCAGCATTATATTTCTGCGGTCAAGTTTAATATTTGCTGCATATTTATCTATACGTTTTCATTTTATACTTTGTCGAAATCTACTATGAAAATATATAGTTTTCAAATGCTAAAATCTATAGTTAAACTGGAAAACCTGGAAGAATACTGGAAGAATGTTGAGGACAGGAGAATATATGGATGTAAGGCTGCTGCAATCAAACACAGGAGACACTCTGTTTTCATCTTGACGAGCACGGTTTGTCACACCACTGAAAAAAAAATAGTACAGCATCGTCTCCATCATTCCAAATAGACCGTGTTGATTTCGTTCATGACACAAACTAAACCTGAGAGCATGTCAACAATCTTACATGCCGAGACTTATGTCGAGAAAGCACTGCAGTGGGCTGAAATAGTGGAGGTCCAGAGGTCTCAGACACACAGGAGGATCTGTCTGTACTCATTATGTGGGAACATATTCTCACAGGATGGCACTAATGTTTACATGTGTGTGAATGCAAGCATGCTCGCCTCGCTACGCTGACCCCTCCTCGCTCTGTCTCACAAAAGAAGGGTAAATAGAGATGACAGCGATGTCTGCGAACATGTTCGCTTGGGCCTCCACCTAGAGCTAGAGTAAACAACCCCCCACCCCCTTTCTTCTTGTTAGTAAGCTGTCAGTGTAAGAAACAAAAAAAAAAAAGTCAGATGTAAAGCTCCGTGTTCCCCCAACTGTTCCCCTTCAGGAGGTGTTGCTATGGTCCACTTCCCCCACAGTGAGCCATCCCTGGCTCAGTCAGTGCACACCAAACTTCTCCTGGGGGCGTGGGGGTGGCTGGCATGGGTGGTGAGCAGGCTGCCAATGCCTTCAGGCTCCAGATAAGCAGAGAGAACAAAGGGAATCATGCCTGGTTAAATATGGGAGGCCTGCATGCAGCGTGCTGGAGAAGATGACGAGGACTTTTGGGTCAAGTGGCCAGCCATTGTATATCAGCAGGAAATATAACAGTATGGTTTGGTCTTTTTCTGCACCTTGGGGGGGGACACTGCCTCTGTTAGACCTAGACAGAAATGGAGCTGACAACTCTCAGCGTTCAGGAACATCACAGGAAGGTGATAGGGCCCAAATATGAGAGAAAATTCGTGATTTATTCTACACAAGAAAATATAAAAGTTAAGATGGAAAAGGGGTCACTTTGTAGGATCTCGCTACCTCCTGTGGTCATATGATAAGAAAGAAATTGAGAACACTGAGAAACTGTTGATTTTCCAAACGATAAGAGTTAACATTCTTTTACTGATTTTTGGACTGTGGGGGTTGTTTTGTAATTGCACAACACAACCACGTCTTCCAAGTCACAGTAAATTATGAAAAAAAAATCAGTAAGAAAGAGTTTATGAGAGAAAACAAACTGTGACTTTCTTTAACTGTTGAACTTCAACTTCTTAGACTTGGACTTTCAACATCAACACAAATAGCCGCCATGATTGTGTTCAATCACTTACTGCAGCAGAACCAGTGTCATAATGAATAAAATGGGATGTAAACAACAACTGCCACAGTAACTGCAGGCTAAGTGACTGGACATCTGCCTACCATGGTATCACACGACAAAGGTGAAAAAGCTCAACCGTGTGACTTAATCTAGGCACTTTTCAAAATACGAGAGCTTCTGTGATGATATCTGACTCATAACAAAAATCCGCATATATGACTACACTGGCTTCCTTTAATAACTAATCCTTCAAATTTTCACTTATCGTTGCTAAATTTAACAATTTACATTATTGTTATTATGATCCCTCCGTTGTGAGCTGACATTACAAAGTGGTTACAGTAGCAGACAGATACATTCCCACCCAGAATCCTCCTGGTGCTGTAATTGAAAACACATGTAAATACGGTGCCTGCCTGTCCAATGGTCTGCTCAGCTGTAATCATGTTGGCAGGGTAACGTTGTAAAATAGCCAAAAGAGCATATATGTGTGCGAGTGAGAGTGCACGCTAGCATTAGCAGATACAGTATGCTGTGAGGGGTCAGTGGCAGCTAAACCTCATTGAGATTCAGGTCACACGCTGCAGGAGAGCCCAGGGTGACTCGACTACAGCGGCAAGCTGACAAAGAAAGAGTCACGAGGAGGCAGAGCTATTGATAATCCTTTTAAATTACCCACACACACTCACAGCACGTACCAGCGTGTCTGAATTTGTTTGGAGCAAGGGTGCGCTCATAATGAGGGCGAACGGTATTACAGCCATTATACATAAAACTAATAGCCACACATCCAATATCATTCATATTACTACAAGATGCATTAGATTTTCATTCTTCTTCAACACAGAAATGACAGGGAGAGGGAGAATTGTGCTGCTACAGCTGTCAGAGTCACTCTGTCACGTTAGGCCCGCCTCCAGGTCCAGAAAGGACAACCATGAAAAAAATGTCACTGGAATTCAAGAGGG
>OMNV01010105.1:21379-32317 GCA_900303265.1 Brotula barbata | reverse complement strand
TCTGATACCCGCCATTTCACGTAAACACCCCACAGGGCTGCCACCAGTGAAGACAATTACAACTTAAAAGCTCCTCTAGATGATGATGCACGACACAGACATGTGGCAAGGAGAGGAGGCAGACCTTAAAAAGGTAAGAGAACATGTGAGGAGATGAGAGCAGGCGAGGTGAAGCCGGCTCAATCTGGGTAAAATACGGCACCGCAGGATCTGAGGATATCACACTGCTAGTCGGCTTTGATATTAATTAGCCTTCTGAAGCTGAATGAAAAATTCATAATTCATAAAAAAAGGGGGGGCGGGGGGCTGAGGGATACTGCTTCATCCTTTATGGGAGACAGGGACTACGAGCTAGGAGCAGCACCGATGCCACACCTATCTTGTAATCTATCCATCATGTGATGTCTAACACCCCCGCTGTGACACCCTCAGTGGGATATAGCTCCATAATGAAAGGATCATAATGCGGTCATCAAAGGGTAATGTTCAATGGAATAATGTATGTGCTTGGGCGCCAAGGGTCACAGAAGCCACCGTTGTGAATCTGTCACCAACAAAGAGATAACAGGTAAAGCCTCTGCCTGTCTTTGTGCATCGACACTGGCAAGCGGTCACACAGGCACGCACACACTACACCGGCAGTTCACTGCTGTATGAACCAAACAAGTGCGGGAGGCGTCTGCAAACGCAACCATCGTGGTTACCATAGGAACAGGAAAGATATAATATAAAGAAATCCTCCCAGAGCAGCAACGCCGTATAGAAACCACAGGTTTTGGGCCTTGAAATTGTTTTCTATGGTGAAACTGCTTCAAACGATATTGCAGGTACCGTAAATAATCTACAGCTACCTTTTTAATCCACACAGCACAACAAGAAGCAAGGCTGTGGACAGGTATAAATCTAATTTTTAAATTCTGTTAAAATATGCTAATAATTTGAAAAAAAACCAAAAACTGGCTTAACCGGAATTCACTCAGGTTTCCATGCACATTTAAGATCAAGGGATGAGGCACAGGACCAAGGTCAATGCAAAGCAGAAAGGAAATGAGATAGATGGCACACGCATGCAAATATAACGAGAGACAGATATATGGATCGGTGTATTCGTGTGTCTGTGTGTCATTTTCAGTGAATATATCAGTCCCTGTGCGTCTGTCATGACATGTTTGTTTGCCTGACGAAGGCCTTGTGGGTATTTCCATAACTAATTGTTTTGGTATTTGTTACACAACCAGATTTAATGTGTTGTTAAGGGCAAATTGTGGCACATAACCATAATCCCCTTTATATAAATGTGTGGTCCGAATTCTTTGTGTGTGCGTGTGTGTATTTGCGTCGAAAGCTGTGTGACAGCGTAGTTTCCCAAATTGCATATCGGGGAAAATACTCATAAAACCTGTTGACAGTAACATTCCGATGTGGGTGACCTTTTGAGCTGTCACATGTTAGTGATCAAAAATCCTGATATACACGCCCACTCAGTTTATTTAAGTGGAAAGTTTTGGAAAGCACCCACATCTCCCATTGTGCACTGGGACTCCTGCTAGTCTTTGGATGCAATGGCAGCATTCAGTTCCTCCTCTCTAAAAATACAGACTTCTTAAGTACATGATTTATGTTTCATATGAGGATTTGACACGTCCATTTTGCTTCAACACCAGAAAAGCAGTATAAAGTATGCAGCAGATCATTAAGATGCTGAATTTCACTGGTTTTTACCTGGGACACGCCTATCAAAAACAGGGATGGGACACCCGGGTGCTGATGTAGCTTTCATGACAAACTTCAGATATCATGGCTCTTACATGCCAAGGCACGGTGCACTAATCATTTTAATGACTTACTCAAATTATGTAGTTCACAGGAGAGATATGATGAAAACTGTTGCCTTGTGAAAAGTGAATTTTCAAAATTAAAAGAAAGCACGTCGAGTAAAGTGTGTGGTTTCTCAGTATGTCATCAGTTTGTTTCCGGCATCCTATAGCATCTTAGTATTCTTAGCCATCAGCCACCGAATAATTCCACTGTTGCTCCTCTCATCCCATGCGACCCAATTACATTTCAGTATATAAGGGAGCGAGATGGCTCTATGTGAGAAAGCAATCCCCCCCACATACACTTCCTGCTGTGGGATTTCAATTTCATGCCACGAGAAAGGCAACTAATGATTCAGAGTTCAGAGGAAATACGAGAGCATTTTTTGTCAGAAGATGGTGAAAGAATGATGCAAGACCCATGAATGTCTGGCCATTTTTTTGCACTTCAGTGTCTGTCATTTATTAGTGAAGAATAGTGATTAAGATATCCACAGCCCTGCCTTCTTTGAAAGTCTCGCACAACACAAGCATTTAAATCTTCCTTTTATGACTTTATGGTGACAAAGAGCCCCGGCTGCAATGAATAGTTGACATTATCAACGATGTCATTCCTCCTCTATGTAGTCAGCTGAGTAACCAGGCTGTGCTGTAATCCAAAGTCAGTGTTGCCAGACAGAATATTGAGATAGCCTAGTTAAATAGATATACTGACAGATACCTGGATCACTAATGCTAACATTAGCAAGCTAAATTTAGTGTACCAATGAAGGCAAGATGAGCATTGATACAACAGTGGTAGTAATAGAAAAGACTCAATTTATAAACATTCATTAAAAAATGAGTAAAAATAAATAACATACTAGTAGAAATGATTTATATTTGAAAATCAGTAGCTCAAATATGTTCAATCTGGCTCTGATTCATTCATTCATTATGTATGGTAGAAAGGGTCAAAAGGGTAAAAAAAATAGAGGAAGAGGAAGAGGGGAAAAATTGTGAGAGAGGGTGGACCCAATTTATTTTTCACTATTTTGAATATTTTTTGTCTTAAAATCGTCGAGCATTTTTACCTGTATTTCAGCAAAGGTATAGTTTCATGTCCTCGCCTTTAGTGTTAGCTGGCACCCGCCTACTACAACAACCCAGACATGGCAAAAGCTGAATAGCTGCTGAAGAGCTATTGATTAATCGTTGCATTAATGGCATGATTAGTCGATTAATCTTTTCAATAATTGTTAGATTAGTCAAACATGAAAATAATCGTTAGTTGAGGCTCTACAATGAGCATTCATCCCCACTCCGGTTCCCCAATACTACTGCCATACCAAACACAATGCCATCTTTCAGGAAAACTGGGTCAATCAGCTATGAAAGAGCTAATAATTCCTGGAAACTTATTGTCAGTCAAATTTTCAGTCGGCAGACTTGAATACCGAAGAGCAGCGCACACATGCACACCAACAGCACACAGGGAGCCGGGCTGCGTCTCCTGAATATGTTATTCATAATTGGTGTGCAGCGGCGTATCCACATGCTAGAGCACTATACTCACATTAAAGCTCTGCGTGGAGACGCCCCCTCCATCGCCCTCCCCCCCCTCGCCTCTTTGGACGAAATGGCAGCAGATATCTCTGGTAGACAGAACTCTGCAGCACCGCAACCAGCCTCAGCTCACTCCGATGCTCCCCATCCACCTCTATTTGTAGCCATGGCAACCCACACGTACGCAAGCAGGATTTTGTGTGGCCATTTGATGACAAACTAATATGGTGAGGAAATCCATAAGTACATATGCAAGGAGAGGACAACATTCAAAGACAGAGCGCACAAAGACAAGGACCCATTAGTCATGCCAGGGACAGTCAACAGGGTGCAGGGAGGGATGACTGATGGATGTAGTAGTAGTTGTAGTTTCTTTTTCAGGGCTGGAGGTCTCATTAAGATATAGCTGCATGTGTATTTTCTGATTACTGCTGTATGTTGTTGTTACAATCAAAGTGTTACAACGACAGTTTGATTGCAAAGTTGCTGCCCACGAACAAAGGGAGCAAGGATGAGAATCTATTATTTTTCTCAAGTTATGTTTTTTTTATGCAAATAAAAAGCTTCCATCATCATAGGCTCGCAGTACAAACGAAAAGAAATGAACAAAATTTGAGAAATCTAACATTATGGCATTATTTAATCAAATCAATTGCCTCACAACAGAGCTTCAGTGGATTAATGAAAACACAGGCAAGACAAATATCATATTGGAAGCAATAAACAAAGCTAATAAGTGTCTGCTTGATGTGTTCTCAATCTCTCGTGATTTTTATTGCAAGAGCAGAGATTTCTATTTTTAAAATTGACTCTTCGTATCAATTACTAAAAACAGTGACATTTTTCAAAGCAGGCTGCAGTTACTCAGCTCCCAACGTGTGACACAGCCTCTCTGACACTCAAATGCATAGTTTAAGGACGCTTTGATGCATCTCAAAATGTCATCTAAAAATTCCCTCTGCATTTCTGACTTCATGGAACTCATACGGCTGTGAGAAATATGTTTGCTGAACAGACAGCTTTGACTAGCATCAGATGCGTGGATGTGAGAGCTTCTAATCCAATCTAAATCAAGGTCTCATGCTGATTCTCTGCCCAGTTAGGCTGCAGAAACTCAGATGACACATCAGATAAAAACCAAGAGAGGAACCATTTATCTGTACCGTACCTAACAATGCTTGCATTTACAACTGTGTGTAAAGAAAGCTTCATCCTGGGAAAGGGGGGGTTGCTATGGTCACCATCTCTCCACTGGTCGTCTCCTGTATCTCATTTGACACACACACACACACACTGGATAAACTGATCAGGAGATCTTACAGTCAACTCAGCTCTTGAGTTTGAGCAACAAAGGGGACAGAGATGTTGCAAGTTAAATCTTAAATTCTACTCCAATTAAAGCAATAATTTGATTTTCTTGTCAACGCCATCATCTAATCAATCATCATAGACTGACGTTAACAGATCTAGTTTATGCGATCGTAATTTGATTTACTCAAGCACGTCAACAACCCACTGGCATAAAATAGACATAAGCAAACTTGATAACCTCACACGGTCCTGTTTATTGAGCAAATTACAGTTATTTTTGCCTTAATTGCAGTACATGCAGTGAAGGCACCATGCAGTGCAGACTGTAGCAGAGTGTGGGTTCCGTCACCGCAATCTTCTGAATCAAATCCCATTTGTATATATACTCGGCCAATGACAGCTCATCAAAAAAATGCAGCAGCAAAATCATCCTCTAAGCCCAAATCATTCAAGCACCAAGTCTGTCAATTCTCCCCCTTTAGCAGCGTGAAGCCGGGGGAAGCAGACTGTTTCCACCACGGCTCAGAGTTTAACAGGATTTAGCACACTGCTTTGAGACCAGACTGTCTCCCGTCGCCTGAGCTCTGCCTTCCTTAACAGTCAAGTCCACGCGTCACATCTGAAAACATGCGACATGAAACATGAAATACTGAGAACCTTTGGTGGTCTGTAATATGCGCAAATAATATGGGCCTTGAATTTCAATTAATCTGACCTGTTTCACAGAGGCAGCGCTGCAGCTGGGGAATTTCCACTGTGAAAATGTCTCGGCATACACATACGCCTTACTGATAGTAATGCAAACGATTGGGCTATGTACTGATTGAATTTATATATGAAGAAATTTTACTTTACAGTATAATTTCATTTATGTACACGCTATTTGCACTGCATATTTAAATACTGCTGACAATGTTATTGTTTAAATGTTTAACTATTGCCTCTTTTTATTGTCATGGTCGACAAGGAAACTGTACACCGAATTTCGTTGTATTTACGCGATGGCAATAGAAATATTTTATTCTATTCTTCTTTACTTTTATACTTTAAAATGTTGGAAATATAACATGATGAAAAATGTATTCCAAAAAATGAGTTAACTAGCTGACAATGAGTAGCCGCTGGGTAGCGCGGTAGCTAAATTTGCTTGCGAAGAAGTGATGCTGTAGTGATTTTTAAGCTTTGGGGTGATCAACACACAACTGGGTTAAGAGTGAAATGTTCCCAACGTTCCTGATGCTCAGAAACTCTTCCTGCTCTGACTTTCATCCTCACTGTCTTTGCCTTCCGCCATATTGCTGAATCCTCTAGAGACCGATCGACTATTTAGAGACAGCTCTTTGTCATCACTGGTGGTCAATCAGTCCAGCCCCACAGAGCTGCCGAAGACAGAGCTGAAAGAAGCCCTTCATGATGTTTTTACTCATTAAGTTCACCTCATTACCATTCAGTTGACAACAAGGCACACTGAAGCTGCTTACTGCTGTGATTGTTCTCCATCACTGTGAATGGCTGACAGCATACATGGAAACAGTGAGTGATGGGGTGAACACTGCACCAAAGAAATGTGGGTCCTTCTTTTAATGACAGTGTCTCCTGAAGCTTGGGTGGTCCCTTCTTTCTGTCTGTGCACATCCCTAGGTTATAAGTGTAGGGTAAAAGGACACAGTAATAGATTTCAAGTACAACAGCAAATATAATGAGGGAGCAGACACTCTTTTAGTGGCCTAAAAATTGGCAGCTGTGACAAAGAAGATAAGAGTTTGGTTTTTCTGGTAATTTCATCCCAAACCTCTCTCAATGCACGCGTCTGTATCTGGCATGCTGTGACAAATGTTCAATTGGTATGAATAAATATAGATAAATCATGAGAATTTCACATTACAAACAGCAAAGCGTTCTTCTTAGCATTAGTTGAATTCCAACTTGTCACAAGAAAGAAACATTATTGTGGATAAATGAGCTCCTGAGGAGTTAACATTTATAGCATCTGTATTTATATTGGATTATTGTGCGGGATGATGATCCGTAGATGGCACAGAGCGTACAAACCTAGCTAGGAACGGAGGTACGTCCAAATACAACACATGAAAAGAAAAAGTCAATCCTAATCTCCACCGAGTGATGTGAATTCTGGACTGTTTCATTGACTCATTGTTGCGGAGGCCAAGCTGATGCTAAGAGGTGACGACTGGGAGGATGTTGGAATTAAACCCCCCCCTATTTCCACTGGGAGTCCTCACGGTCTAAGTGGTATGTTCAAGTAATGATACTGACGACATGTTCTGGTGCACATTATGTAAAGCACCTTTGCTGTAGACGTAACCTGTAATTGGTGACTGCATTCTAATGAAACCATTGTGGGCAAATGACAAAGCAAGAGGTCTATGGGTTTTCTTGGGCACTGTAGGCTTTTACCAGAGCAGTAGCAACTAATAGAAACATCCATTAGATGATGCAAATGACAAAGGGCAGTATTGGTTCATTTGTGGTGAGGAGGAAATCATTAAAGTAGTGTCTGAATGTGTTTAAACTTCAGATAAGTATCCGTGTTTCTAACTACAACATCATATGAAGGTGGAATTTTCCATGTTTGATTGTATTAGTTGGTATTCTACCAGTAGCGCTTGTGGGACTGGAGATAATAGAGCCTGACTGCTGTCTTTATGACTCTCTTCCCTGCCTGTATCTTCGTCATCCCATCCCCCACGTCCTAACCTTTAAATACGAGCTTTAATCTCTCTCTTCACAGACAACCTGTGCCAAGCTTCCAGCAACCATTACCAAAAGAGCCACAGAGAAACAAGCATCAAAACAGGCCCATCACTTCACATTATGCAAAGAGCTGAAAGACGGACCGAAGCCTGCGGTCCGGACTTCTTACTCTGCCAAACTCTGTGCATTCGAACTGGATAGTAGTTTATTCAATTGTGCGTGTTTTTCAAAATAAAAGCAAAGGTGCAACAAAGACAATGTTTTGACTCATGAAATGCTTTATGATCCATGCCAATCCATCTGCTGTTGTACATGTTTGCACCACAAAATACCACAGTGGTCTTTGATCGTTTACAGCCAGTGTGCTAAGTAGGCCACAGCATGGTATGTGACCCTCGAGATAGCTAGATGGGCCCCTTTTTGTTTCTCTACCATCTGATACTCTGCCCGGTGAGGTGGAAACCTACTCCTCTGACCAGAGAATCAGGAGCTGCAGCCAATGGTGTTAGTTACAGGGTGAGGTCGAGACATTTTGCATTTTCTTTGAGGGCGATAACAAAATTCTGCCTATTACAATGAGTAAAGGTGCAGATGATATGAACGGAACACAAATTGGCTGTTATTTGTAAAACGAAAGACTGGTAGTAGTATTTTCTAAACTGAGCATCCATCTCTCTTCACTGCTGCAGAGGCAAGATCAATTACAGCTGGAGATGAGCCAAGGTGATGCACGGATGTGTTGTGTATCCTGCGCCTTATGAGCTGGACCAAGAAAATTGTGAGTTTGAGGATGACAGTGAGAAACACAACGAGCAGTTAAATGGGTTTCAATTGCACAACTCAAGCAACTTAAGAGAACGTATGCCTCAGGAGAAGCTACATCAGGTCCATCTTGGCTTTAAAATTAAGCAGAAAAAATGATCTCTTCAACACATCCAAGACAGAAAACCAAGATATTGACCTAATAGAGTATGTTCCCTATTTTGCACTTTATTTGTTCAGAGACACAAATGTACAAAGACTTTCCACCTCAAACTTATTCCAAAGATTGAGGAAAATGTCCTGGTTGGAGGACCTATTGGCAAAACATCCACTAAGATTTCTATCCGAAGTGCTAGCTCGACTTAAAAGATTGAATGTGTGTTAAATTGACCATTAAATAAAGCTTGCTGTTAGCTGGGCCTTTTGTCACCCTCTCCTGAGCAGCGTCTTAAGCTCGTTTCAGCCCAGGCTAACAAAAGCTCTTTCTCAAAGTCACTTCAGCTCAACCAAAACACAATGACACGAGGAGGCCAACTTAGCATAGAAAAACCAAGGCGACGTGCATTGTAAAAAAAAAAAAAAAAGTCCAATATCACCATGCTCTACAAAAATCGCTTTTCCAACTTGACAAGGAAAATTCCTGCTCGCTTCATATTTGCATTTCTGAAGCTGCTGTTTAAGTTACAATAAAATTCAATGTTTCTGTATATTTGTACTCTCTGAAGGGTATAAACGTGGTGAAATAAAACAAAAAAATACAAAAACACTTAGACCTTGAAATGCTAAAATCCATTATAGCAGAGCTCTGAGGTTGATAGGTCCTTAGGGTACAGTGAGGCAGAGCTTCATTGCAGCTTATTACAGATTGTGCAGACTGAGGCTGACTGCATAAAATCCCTTTCCCCTCCTACTTCAAATTAATTCTGAAAGGCCGGGATCAGCAAGCCGAATGGCATAAACAAAAGCAGATACAAGGAGGGATCAGCCCAATGTCTCAACCACAGTGTTTACTTCAAAAGTCCCACGAGTAAATGCAGCAATTTGTCTTGCAGCCAATATGTATATATGCATATTCTACTATAGTTTTGTCTCAGTGCAGTACTTAAGGCAAAAAAAGTGCCTTAAGAAACACTTTATACATGGGTTGATTAAAAGAGTCAGACATTTGCTGAATATTAGAGCTCACCCACTGGACTATGGAACATTACGCAATACATATGGCCGATTGTAACAGTTTTGTCAGCCTAATATTCAAATACACCAAAAAAACAACAACACAGCAAGTACTGGAAGCCTTTGAACAGTACACCGGTCCAGCCCGACTGAATATACATGACTCAATCAGAGGAAAGGCAGATGAGGAAATCGCATAAAGTAGGTCTGTTACCAAAACCAGTATACTGTTTGTCTATTTTAACCTAACTTTTGTGTTTACATGACATTTGAAAAAGTCATTTATGGCCTTAATTGCTTCAGATTTGAAGTTTTGATATACTGAAATATCACGTTTATGACTCAGTAAACCACAGCAACCATCATGATACTGAGTACTTGGAATAAACACTGACGGGATCTCACTATGAGAGCTTTAAAGTATTCGAGACAACAGTGCAGCCAGTCGCACAGATCCACCGAGCACTTCACAAACTAAATTCTCTGAGCATTTTTCTCTTTTCCATCCGATTGCTATTTTCCCTTTTCCTTGCTTTATCTTCATCGTACTCATGTGTTCCAGTCAGGAAAGACTGTGGTCAGAGAACACGGCCTGTTGATTTATTCTTAGAAAAATAACAGTCTTTTCCACCACTCAGCCCTATTATTCTGCTGCTAAATTTAAGTCAGAGTATACCTAACAGATACAGCCAAAGTTCAGAAGAGTGCTGGAATTTTGTGGTATCTTACAACTCATCTTATTCTGCACGTCTTCTTACTCAAGTTCACCTTTCATTACCTAGGTGACAACGTCAGGTGCAAAGTGCTGTCAGTTCAGTTTCTTCATTCATTTTGTATTTAAAGTATTTTGAGTGAAAAAAAACACAATCCACAATCAGTGTCTCATTTTATCTAAACCTGCATATTTCATGAAAATGACAGAAAAAGGAACATCCAAATACAGCTGCGATAAGAAACTGGATCCTCCGAATCCGTAAATCACGAATGGAATTCCTACGGCAGCTCGGCCCATTTAAAGACATCAAAATCATCCCTGTCTCTCTTGCACATCTGTATTTACTACACCATCTTGGGCAGTACGTTGGTTCTCACATCTCACTGCCATGCCAATGTGAAGGGAAAGGAGATGTGAAATATGGTTTTATGGTTTACAAAGGACTCAAGAGATTATAAAGTGGAAGAAAAAGGTTGTAATTGATGATTGCCGTGAAAAGCTGTTGAAAACTGAAGTGGTGGTGTGCTGAAAGAACCCTGATAATGAGTTCATTTTTGACCACTGACCGACCAGTATTCCCATCTCATGAGCCTGAGCAAAACGGCAACTCACCGAGATGTCAAAGAGCTCCTCTGAGTCATCCAACATACGGACCCTGATGGTAACCTGTCTTCCAGGGGGTATGGCTGGGGGTCTGAGCCCAGGGTCCAGGGTACTGATGCCAACAGTCTCCGGGGCGCCGAGACGCTGCGCTGCTGTGGACGCCATCGGCTCCGGCTCTGGTTCTGCCATGGTGCACTGCACTTGTTACTGCCCAGCCTGCACCGAGAACAAGACAGGCAAGTCAGACATGCACACACACACACACACACACACACACACACACACACACACCTCTAT
>OMNV01010105.1:0-14764 GCA_900303265.1 Brotula barbata | reverse complement strand
CTGTTACAGCTGATCAAGCAGAGGCTGGGAATCTGTTTTGTATAGAGGTCAGACGACTCCTGGGAATCATGAAGAGTTTTCCCTTTAGGCTAAAAAAAACAAAAAGAGCCGCATATTACGGAGCTCCTGTCGAGTCTCCGCCTCCATAAGAGAAAGGAAGCAGCAGGGGGTCCCTCCTCATGTGTCCCATTAAAAAGACACAGGCTATAGAAGAATAAGTGAAAGGTCAGCGAGCTCTCACTGCTCCTCATTCTTATTTAAATGCTGTCATTTGTGTTTCTGTATCACAGATTTTACAGCATTTACACCTCAGGTAGATGAAAATTCCGGGGCATCGTCGCTCTACGTTTGCATAAATTAACAAAAAAAGTGTCATCCACTGATCGACAAAACCCTGAACCGTTACTTAGACTTTCAGGCTGTGGAGTCTGCGAAAATAATTCCACATTTGTCGAGATGCCATCAGTGAAGTTCCACATGTGGCTTTGTCAGCACAGCTGTATCCCTGAAGGGTTTCCGTGTTCTCCTTTAAGCTCAATCGGAAGGAAGGAAAAGAGAAAAGTATGTCAAAAATGACAATACGTTTCATTAAAGGCAAGAGGGACACAGGACGCGAAGATGAGTAAATTATACATCAGTGATCAATGTGCGCCGAGACATGACAAACAATGAATCACGCTAAGAGGCCTGCAGGATCATTGATGAAAACATCAGGATAACAGATGGGTTGGTCCACATCTGTCTCGAAAGAACGTGCGGAAGAAACAGCAAGCAGCACAGAATGATCTTCATTCCAGGGTTACGTACACGTTAATAACCATCTAAGTATTTAATATTATTACTGTGATAACGGCATCGAGGAATACGCAACGAACGCACGCCACACATTTACAGCGATCGTCCCCCACGCACAAACACACACTGTCACCGCTGCAAATTAGACTGTGAAATCAACAACTCGTGTGTTGCCATCTGGTTGCCATGACACCTATTATTAGGACCTTGTCACAGTCCTAGCTTGATCTCTTCTGTGTTTCGCTCTCGTATGGCGGTTGCAGTGCGTGCGCGTAGGCTGACTTTTGACACGGTGCTCTGCTCGGTCGCGGTGGTTTCCTCCTGAGGTAGAGCTTGAGAGCCGCACGAGGATGTTTTTTGTTTTTTTTTGTATGTTAACTCACGAACACGTCTTCACAGGATGGTGAAAATAACACTCACGCTGTAAATGCTGAAAGGTATTAAAGGCTAATTTTGGTCGTGCACTCCAAATGTGTTGTGATCTCTACGCTGGGTGTCATGGAGGTTTGGGCCGCTCCACCTCAGTTCACACTTCGCTCCTACTGCTAAGTTGCGCGTCAGACGCTAATATAAACTCAGTAGGAGGAGAGAGTGCAGACATAAATATCTCTATTATTCATTTAGCATCAGAGCAACAAATAGCCACAAAAAAGTGTGCGGGGTCCAAAATTCCAAACGTAAACAACAAATATCGTCAACAAAAACTAGCTAAGAATCCAGGCTCACTCAAACTTCCTCTCCAGTCTTATAAACTTAGTGTACCAGGTGAAAAATTGCACTTGGCCATTCTTTAGGAGCCTCTCTGCACCACATTACCCCAGTGACCGAGCTGCTGGCCTGGCTGCCACGGGGGGGAGGGGCGACGGCGGTGGCGTGACTCATGCCGCCCTTCACATCATCTTGACATTTGACATACTGATGTGGAGGAACTCAGCCGGAACAAACACAGCACAAAGTCACAGCTGCAGCGCTCCCAGCCTACAGGTAAGCATGAGTCAGCTTCTATTTAATTCATACACCTCCGCCCTGGAACTTGGGGTTTGCGCTTCAAACCGCGTTTAACGTTTGTGTGCGGTGTCTCGCTCCCCTTTGAGACTCCGAGCTCTCGCCGTCATCTCCGGCGTTTGACAGACATCATTGCGTTTCATTAACAAGAAGGAGAGGAACCGGAGCACGCGATGACCTTTCTAAACGTCCGACGACGGCTGCTACAATCGTACGCCTGATGTATGAGAAGTTTTTTTTTGGTAATCCATTCTCATTACACAACTTTTACCCGACAGGGATACTGTAGCACTTTTGATTATGTGCTCCCACTGAATGGTGAATGATGCCACGGGGATGCTGTTTCCTAATGAAGCCCACGGAGACCTCACGGCCCTCTGCCCTGTCTCATCAGTCTGGATGAAGCACCTCAGAGGCCAGGCTCACTCCTCAACCCGCCGCAACATCAGGCGGCTGTGGGCGGCTGATGACAGGAGCCTCGGCGGAGACGTCGGCACACACACCTCCCCGGATCTATTAAATGGCGATTCCCCAAAGAGGCCTTTCCAATTCCGCTGTGCGTTGGGGGTACGACACAATCTCTGAAATGAAACGGCTGGGAAACCACAAAAAGCGGGCGCAAGATGAGATTCTTTGATCATTGTCTCTTAAAAGCGTTTCATCTTCCAAATAAAATTGTGGGTTTTCATCCAATCGTACGTGAGGGATTTGATCTACATCCACGTTTACACACACACACACACACACACACACACACACTGCTGGACCTATACATTGATAAAGACAAAATGATATTTTGAGGTCAGCCCCTATATAATAATAGACACTGACCCTGAGTATTGATTTAAAAAAGGGAGTATTTACTGTTTTTCAGCTTATACATTCATGTTAAAGGTCATTTTACAAAAGTTGCTTTTTTTTTTAAATTGAAGACTTCGCTTGCAAAAACAGATATCTGCAATTTACGTGATTTTTTTTTATTCTTCCTTCCAGGTGATGATTATCAGTTAGTTTTTATTTCAAATTACTGATGTTACTTGGATTTTTACTCTTACTTGGACTATTTTATAATTACAGAGTCATTCATTCTGGCAAAGGATGACTTCTTTGAACTGCATTAGAATAAAACTTTCTGCACATTCATAACACAAATTTGATAGACTTGATCAATTCTGCTTGTTAAAGTGGTTAGATTTATTTATTTTTGCGTGCTTTTACTCCGCCTTACCACCACCACTGTGAAGACCTATAAGTGTGTGTATGATGTACGATGCGTATGGGACAGCTCTTACTTGATGGATTCCTTGACCTAATGTCAAAACCTGCACAGTCAGAGAGTTTACTCATTAATGCAATATATTATTACTAGGGGCAACTCATTGAAGAGTCGCTCTCCTCCTCCTCCACCTCCTCCTCCTCCTCTCTGTGTTTAACAAGGCCACGCAGTCACTGGGAAGGAGTGAAAACTGCAGGTGTGGCTCCTTTCATTCATTCCTGTAATGAGGCTCCCTGACAGGTGTAAGCAGGTCTCAGCTACATCACGGCAATTAAAGCGAAAATTCACACGTATGCCTCAGTACTACACCTTTACCGCAGTATAACATATTTGTTTTGATGAAGAGCAAAGAAACAGGTCGAGGCAGCAAACACAGCTTTCGTAACAAAGATTAGCCGGTATTTTTAGTTCCACTCAGATGAACCTGTGGATATGTGGAAAAACGATGAACCTCCAGTAGTTTGTGTTCAATCGGATAACAAGATTCTGGCTTATCAATGTCAAAACTAATAAACCCTAAAGCAGCGGAGAGGCGATCAGTGAGAGGCAGAAGCTCATCCATCACTGTGCGCTGTCTCATCAGTACCAACAGGCGGGTCATACAGCGAACACGGCCCGGACTGTCAGGAGGAATATGTTTTGATTTTATTGACACATAGGTTCTGCCATCTCTGTATACTCTCTTAACATACAGGATGAGGTAAACAGCCTAGTGTGATGTCACAGGCCTATAATAACCAAGAAATCTAAAGAGTTGTTTCACAAACCTGAATTTTATGAATATAACACAATTAAAATGATAAAAGGCTCAGGTTACTTGGAAACTCACATGACTAAACTAAAGAGCTGGTGTAGATAATGAGTGACAGGAAGCTTTATTTTGGTGGTGTGGAGCACTCGTCTTAATGGGAAGACTGCTTGTGTTATCTTTTTGCAGAGTCCTGACTAAGTTTGGCTCAAACTGAGTACTTTTTGTTGTAGTGACATCACTCACCGTGACTGGTAGCCGCCCCCTTCCCCTCCTCCTCCTCCAGTCTTGACATCCAGGAGAATGATCCTCACTGGCAGCTACGCACTCAGATCCGGGGTAAGTGGAAGAGACCGGACAGGCATCAGCTGACGCTCGGAGACCTGGGCAGGCAGCGCAGCATCAAAGAGAACACGGCGCCAGCGTTTCATGCTGAATGGGAACAATGTACCATCAGGGTACCAGATGCACACAGTCAGCTCTGTGGAAAGAGTCCAGGCCAGCGTGTACGTTTCAATGGGTTCAAGCCCCGCCCACTTTTCAGACCAGTTTTGTTCCACTTGTGCTACGCGTCTTGAGGCAGCTCGTCGTTTTAGCCAAATCTAAAAGGATGAGGGCTTGTTGGTCCTCCAATTATTCAACGGTGATTGATGATGTTTATGCATCGTTGTTTATATAGAAGGTGCCCAGATTTATGACAAGGATCGAAGTAGACAACAAAATAAAAGCATTTTAGAATAACTGATGAAAATCAATCATGGGTTCTCCACTTATTTGCCAAATTCAAAAACTTTTCCAGAATATCATTCCCGAGACTCTGCCATTGTAAACAAATACGTGCGATTATGCTGTTATGATATAATGTATCCTAGATTCTATAATTACTATAGATAGTTTCTAGGAAACATTTACAAGCCTAGAGAAGATATTTTTATAACTTTTCCATGACTTTCATGGCCTCCAAACTCTATTTTTGAAAGTGCCCAGTATCTTTTGCACAGCTGAACTCTGGATTCTTTAATCTGGAACCTTCTCCGATTTATTTCTCAGAACTGAAATTATAATTCCTGCTAAACTGGACGTGTGATGAGACTTGCAACCTTCAGAGTGACCCAGGATAAAACCTGTGTGAAGCGTAAGAAAATAATTAGGTTTTTAGCATTGCAGGTATTAAAGAAGGTTTTTTTTTAGCATAGAGCTCAATCTATGTACTTCACTCACACTTGGAAGTCTCAGAGTGTTAAACGCACTTTTATTGTTTAGGTGTCAAATGAAACAGTGTCACCATTCACCAGAGGGAATAAAGATTAAATGGTCACATAAAAAAATATAAAATCAACAATGAAAATGGCTACACGGGGACAGTCTGATTCCCGCGGTGACATTGATGTACAGTTGAGACAAAGTCAAGATCCAGATGTGTGTGTGTGTGTTTAGTTTGCACATTTCCACAGCCTATATTAATCTCAAACAATTAAAGTCCTTTTTTTTTTTGTTGTTTACTAGCCATGCATACAGTTGACAAATCCACGTGTGTTGAGTCAGTGTCTTCAGAGGAGCTGGCACTTTTTATTACAAAATATTTACACCACCATTGATTATTTATGATCATTCCTGTCACTGTTACTATTTGTTACTATGAATCGGAATACTCTGAATGTTAGAATCTAAAGCACCCCAGATCGTGTTGTCACTGAAGGAGAAAAAAGAAAGAAATGGAAAATGTGACAAACGTTCACTTTCACTTTAAAATGTCAGCCATTCCTGAAAAGAACAGAGACGTCTGTGAAGATATTCAAACACTGAAATTGATTCCTTGTCCCGTCAGAATGAAGCGGTGACTTATGTGACTATTCAGCAAATTTTCTGTCAGATTCTCCCGGAAAAGAAAAAAACACCAAGATATTTGAACAAGTCAGCTATGCGTACTATCTCCAAAACGAGAAAATAGCAAAGAAACGACCGCGCCGTCGACAAAGACACCGACTGCTCCGCCATTTTCCCTCCATTCTTCGAAAACGACACAAAATAAAACGAGAAAATGGAGGTGCTTTTTCGGTCACCTCTTTGGTTCAGCCCTGCGATGAGTAGAAAAAACCTCTCACCAACCACTCGACAAAGTCATCCGAGAAACACGTTCATCAATCGCCTCCTCGTCGGCGTTTTAAAAACAACTTGACCCCGGACCTCCTCTCTCGGGTTTGTGTTCAGTAGCTACTTGCGACCACTTCATGGTAACGTAAAATGCATCCTGGTGTTCTGTGCAAATCTGAGTAATACAAAAACATAACAAAGAAG
Organism: Brotula barbata; assembly: GCA_900303265.1. Classification (NCBI taxonomy): domain Eukaryota; kingdom Metazoa; phylum Chordata; class Actinopteri; order Ophidiiformes; family Ophidiidae; genus Brotula; species Brotula barbata. The sequence continues at coordinate 8,642 of OMNV01010105.1, read as the reverse complement.
AAATCGTTTACCGCCGCAGATTGCAAAACAACCTAACCGGTAAAGATCCTGCTGTGGTGATTCTCCCCCCCCCCACGACAGAGAGGGTAGAAAGAAGCAAACCAAAGGAAAAGAGAGTAAGGCGAGTGCTTGTTTCTTTTTGTCATTTGTCAATTTCTCTTGCGGCAACTTCCTGGCAATCCCCATTCAAACCTATTCATTACGTGACATGTCACCATTATTCGTCATGTCGCAGCTGATCTGACGCTCCGCGCGGTCATAATCCGACGCGCTCAACCAGCAGTTCGTCTCTCGTTTAATTGGCATGTGCGTGTGTGTGCGTGTCTAAGTGTGTATTTCTCTGCTGCGAGGCGGAGTGACTTCCTCCGTGTTGGCTTTTTGCCTGGCCTGTTTTTGGAGGCCCGGGGGCTATTGTATATTGCAAGAGGAGCAGCAGGGGTCATCTTTGTCTGGCTGGGCGGCGTAGTCCATCTGCCGAACAATCTCAGCAAACAGTTCGTCTACCATGGTTTTGCTCTTGGCCGAGGTCTCCATGAACGGGCAGCCCCACTCCTCCGCCAGGGCCTGGCCTTCGCTGGACGACACCTCCCTCTCGCTTTCCAGGTCCACTTTGTTCCCCACCAGAATCACAGGAACCTTCTCGTACCTGGGGACAGACGCAGAGCGGTGTGGAGTTAGCCAAGTCGGGGTTCACACACGCACAAAAGAGCAAGTGTAAGAGGGAGTGTAAGAAAGAAATCAGACAGGGGCACGAATGCTGCGAGAGACATGGATTGCACCACAGAATTTAATCTGCCATTTCATTTGACAATCCTATTAATAACCTGGTGAGGAGCTCTATTTAAAGGATGGACGGTTTGAAAGGACTGGTCCAAAGCCCCACAGATTTCAAAAAACAACAACGCAATGAAGCGCAGCATCTGTGGCGATGAAAGAGGCTCACAATCAACAGTTAGAGGAGTCGGTTTATTTATGAATAACAGCTTGGAGTGCTAACGATTTGATATTTGGACCAAGAAGACAATGTTCACCCTGCACAAAAAAAAGCCCGAGGAGCCTCAATTGCAACATTTAGGCCTCTTTTTGCCCCGAAAGTTCAATACACTCACTTCACAAGTTCATACATAGAGCTCTTTATATAGAGCCCTGCAAAAAAAGAAAGCACCACGCAGCTAATTAAAGTGACATTGTGACTTTTGCACTTGGTGTACTCAAAGACAGACGTGTGTGTGCGTAGGTGTGTGATGGCCTGAGAACGAGCACGCACCGTGACGCTGTAGGAAAAAAAGGGCAGCCAACAATGAAAGTTTTTGTAAAGTTGGCAAAGTGATTCCCTTCCCAAAAGGATGACGATGATGATGATGATGATGATGATGATGATGATGATGATGATGATGGAAAATTATTTTACAGCTCGAATGCAGCCGGAGAAGCCGACAAATGGCCAGTGACATAATTGGGACGGACATTCGTGTTCCTTCAGTCATCAATCCCCTTAATCTACCCCCGTTCTTTAAATATTTAATTGCAGAGTCACGATGAAACGAACGAGCTTTTACTTGGAAGAGCATCTTCAGATTTGGACGGGGAAATGATAGGCTGATACAGATGGAATGGAATATTCATTTATTAGTCTGTGTAACCTTGCATAAAAAAAAAAAAAAGAAGAAGAACCGATCAAGGATGTTCACGCCGGCCACCCTGTCTTCCACTCGGCCAGGGTACGGTAGGAAGTGGCCCAAATCCTTCGAGCTGTGAGCTTTTTGCCACGTTTCTGCAGCGGGAAATGCCACGGTAGAACCGGAATACTTCACAGGCATCCTTTTAAATCAAATTCAACATGTTACCGCACTATACTTCTTAGAAGGTAAGAGTCTGACGCACTTTTATGGAGATATCACTACATCGGCTGTCGCACTGGGAAACTCAGCAGGCCTGTGAAACAGTTTGCACACATCAGAGGAGATGACAAAGATTAAAACCGTCACAGAAGAGTCAGATCTTGTGTAGTCAAATCCTTCGCTAGCTGGCAGGTCGCATTTCTTTTCTTCCTTTATCTACGTTTGAGGCTGGCATGGGAGATCTTGGCGTCGTTTGAACCGCAAACCCAGTAAACGCGACAGTAAGCGACATACACAGGAGTCATGCGCCCAGACGTACTTCAACATCTTTATTCTTTTGTTTTCAAATGCTGCCCTCACTTTATTAAATATACACGCTCCTAAATTATTTATAGAACAAAAAAACTCCCTCCACTTCCTCGTTCCTTTTGAATGCTATGGTAACAGGTATACAAGGAAACGAGTAATGTTTAAGAGATGGAGGCCGAAAACGTAAGTAGAGGCCACAGGCTGCAGGTTTCTCAGTTAAATCATGTTAAACTTGCAGAGAATAGTGCGCTGACTTTGATCTACTCATGAATACATTATCCAGACTGCAGTGTAACTTCAGCTATCCTGTTCTCAGGTCTGCTCAGCACACAGGAAGAACTACCTGGAATCCACAGAGGATTTCCAAGGTCTGGGTGCAATAAAATTCCACAAGTTTGGAGGAAACTTGCCGGTAGTGTACAGTATCCGCATCTAATTGTGCATCAAAAAAAAAATCAGCAAGGCCATGATTTTCCTGAGAACTATTTTGGATGATGGCAATTTCCGTCTACAACCTAAAATTCCTTTCCACTTTCATAGAAAAACCCTAAACATAGTTGTGGGTGTATAAATTGAAAGGTTAACTGTTTATTTTTTATCGCTGTTTCCATTTTGTAGAAGCCACAGTGGGCACTAGCACGTAGGTGGGGGAACAGTGGTCAACATCTGGGTGTCTCTTTCCTACGGAGGACTGTGGTTCAGCAAAAAAACAACAATGTACAGTTTCATACCGACAAGGAAAAACACCATGTTGCTTTGTGTGAGTTCCAAATGTTAACAAGATATAAACCATAAGTCTAGATTGTTGGACTAAAGCACCTAAAAGCACACTTATGTAGAAGTTTTCAATAAGATGGCCTGCAACACAAAGGATAAAAAAGAAGAAAAAAAGGAAAAGGTCTAAATATGCTTAACAGACAGGGAAACTTACAATCCTAGAAGTTTTGACAAGGTGTCCCCTACAGATGGTCCAAGTTCCTCCGTTGGCTGTGGGACTTGAAGGAAAAATATCACATTGCGACAATCTGTGGACATGTTTTTATTTTAACCCAGAATTCTGGTACGTAGTTAGCCGCATCAAAGGATGGGACTCATTGGATGGGGATTACCGACATTACACATTGTTGTACTGTATTGCTACTGTAGTGGTTCTAACTCATGCACCCAAACGACGGACAGAGGAGTAACATCGTAACACCTTTCAGCCTTCAGCGAGAGTGACGATGTCTGCGCTGAAGGGCTCTGACTGCACACCCATTCGAGCTCTCCCAGACAAACCTCATCTATAATGCATGATGCATCAACTGATATAGGCCTTGCTGACAGAAGGTGGAACCCGGTGGTCCAAGAGTCTCTGTGTTCGTTTGCCTCCCGAGGACGCCCCCTTTGAGGAGGTCTGTTCAGTTCATTTCATTCTATGGAGAGGAATCAGCTCGCAATAGAGGGCATATAATCAGACAGAACTAGAGTTCGCATTTCTGGAGAGCTTTTGGTAAAGATGCCACGATGGCCGTTGACCGCAGTGAGCCTGTGCAGCCCAATTGTGGAGTTTTGCCCAAAGGGGTTCGGCTTTTCAGGAAGATGAGTGATTTTTAAAAGAGGAAAAGCTGGGATAGTACTTAATGCACCCTCCTAACGTCTTGATTCTCCCAAGGTTATGGAAACTAATTCTATCCTTCGTGATGCTTTTCACAGATGACAGAGAAATATCCAAACGGGGAAGAGAAAGGACTTGTACACAGGACAGACGGTAAAGCTCAGTGAGCCTTTGGTCTGTCTATTACACCCATTATACACAACACTAAAGGCTCCCTGGGCGTAATTAGGCTGTCTGGGGCAAATGCTGCTGCAACTTACAATATTGTTAATGTGAATCCGCGATGGCAAGTGTCATGGCATCTGAAATATATCAAGACTGTCTTCTCATACAAAAGTAGTTAAAGGAAAGCCGATGAAGACGTACGAATACTTCACAGATTCATTCCTAAGTGTTATAAACATAATTTATGTGAGTGAGATACCTTCTCTCTAAATGATGCACAGCATTAACATCAACATGCCAGCATCACTATCCTCACCAGCTTGTCAGCAGCAGCGACTGCCTGCATATTTGAGTTTGCTTATTCATCTTCAGTTTGAAAAATCAATCTTGCAATCACTTAAGCTTTGTGCGAATGTACTTCCAAATTGTTTTCTAGTAATTTTCAGGCAACAACCGACAGTTGTTTTCTTTCTCCTTTATTGTTCTCCATGGTGACAGCTTATGGTCGTCTCTTACTCACAATTGTCTGTTGGAAGAAAAGCTCAATGACATTATGTCACCATCTAGCAAGCACTGTTTGACTTCAGCGCTCTGTGGCATTATTATCCTTACCCTTTATCCTTGTGACAGAAGCGACGGTTGAGGCCTGCGCCGCTGCCAAATGGGAAGCAGACATTTACGTTTGATCCAAAAAGGTTTACATTTGCGGGAAATGGATGATCCTGACTTAATGGCGCAGCTGTGTGTTTGTGCTGCTCAATCTGCCTGGTTCCAAATGAGAATCTGTGCTTGAATCCTTGATTTCTTGACATCCAGTACATAGGAAATAGCTATACACAAACCTCAAAAGAGTTCAGTTCTAGTGTAGTAAGGCTCGCATTGTGTGGCCCCAACGGCACAGGAAGCACTGGATTAGCCAAAACAAAATCTGGCCCCTCATCAGTGACACAACCATCAATACGGACCAAATACAGCCAGGGGAAGAAGGTATTAGAAGTAAATGGACTGCATTTCTATAGCGCTTTTTTTTCCAAAGCGCTATACAGTGTTTGCCACACATTCACCCATTCATACACACATTCACACACCGACAGCCGACGTAACCATGCAAGGCCCCCTTCGATCCGTTCGATCACTAGGCGATCATCCTTACCCCCTAAACCACGCCGCCCCCAATAGAAATAGTAGAATAGTATAACAACCGCAGGAAGATCACCCGGCAAACCCGAATCGGAGGATCTTAAGTCGTGCAAGACGTCTTTCTTGTGCTTCCCTAACTAAGCAGTAGAAAAATGAGGCTGCTCAGATCATCCTATCAGCAAACACAATAACGCTGCAGGACGGAGGTGCTAACAAGAAAATGTAACACCCGGTTCTTCTAGACTATTCCCCGTACAGTTAACTGCTGCCGAAGTGAAGAGTGATGAGGTCCCCAGCAGATACAAGGCAGGCCACGCTGTAATTGTGTACACCGTGGCCTCTGAGCTAAAGCCCACGCGCGCCACTAAAATCCGACAGAGTTGACAGGAAGAGCGACGCGCAGCATAACCTCTGACCCGGAGAGGACGGCGGTGTGGTTATGCCGGGGCAACAATATTTTGGCAGCAAAGAAGGAACGGAGAGGCAAAATGAGCAGTGACAAGGGCGTAAGTCCAGGATGTCCATCGGGAGAAATTCCTTTGGAGGTTGTTCAATTCAACTTGACCCTGACTCAATTCCTGTCACATCAGTTAGTAACCACCTACGTTTCCCAAGAATGCTTTCCACCAGACACGGCACGTAAACTTGTTGCATTTCAGCGATGGCCACAAGTTTCTTCAACGTAGAAAATGTAATGATTCCTGAAAACACACAATGTCTTCTGCTGCATTACTTTGGGTTGTTACTGTATGTACATAAATAAGTCCTTGGATTCTATGGTGAATTTCTGTTTGTTCAATTGTAAAATTCAGTGTAAAACTCTGATGCTGTGAAAGAGGAAACTATGTTTGCTGAAGAGTTAGTAAAAAGTACGATAAAGTGTGCATCTCTGGACTCTGGCTCTCTTTTGTAACCATTTACTGCATAAAAACAGAAATAATAAATATAAATAAATGAATAAATCAAGAAAACCATTCAACAGTCAAAGCAAACTGCTGATGGTACCACAGTTTTAGTCTTAATGACGCGACCATCCATGACTTTACACTTTCTAAGTAACTCTAATGCTCTAAACGCAAAACTAAGTTGTAATTTTACACGTTAAACACCACAAAGGCTTTGCAGCAAAACACACAGTAACAACAGAATAACGCCAGATTGTGCAAAACGTGGACTCACACAACAGCCTGCATCTGGTGTGTGGGCAGACGTGTATTTTAAATAGAAACACATAAGCACAGAGGCACGCACACAGACACGCACACACACCTTTCTCAATACGGGACGTATATGTGGGAAACACATGTTGACCTCATTCTTTCATCCTGAGCCACAGATTTATATTAATGTTTACAAAGCACCTCTGGAAACATCTGAATCCAATTAAAAGGCAAACACCGAGGGCCACTGAGACAAATAAAAAGAATACATCTTGGAGGTGATAAACAGATTACGGTCGCAACAAAGAGAGATAGGTATCGCCGCACTATTACATTACTGGAGGCGCAATTACACAGATGTTGATACATCTGCAGTGCTTTAAATAAACTTTAATCAGTTTTGTTGTTGGTCAGTTTTGTCTCTGTGGAACAGGTTCACAGTAGCACTTGAGGAACCCCCCCACCCACACAAACACCCCCTCACACACACACACACACACTGGGAGGAATCCCACCTTTCAACCAGTGGCAGGATGACACTGTCTGTTAGTCTATTTAGGTAGTCATAGTGTTGCTAAATGTCATATCATGCCACCTTTTCCCGTGCTGCTATGCGTGCACGGTACATATGTATAGTGCTGGAGAACGTCAATAACAGCACGGCCAAACCTCAGCCCCGGTTAACCTCTGCCACGCATCAATCAGCAACCCACACCGATGACCTCATGTATGGATCACCACTGTAACACCGCTCAGACATCAAACAGTGTCACGCTTGACTCCTGTCTGGATCGCGCTGCTCTTTCCAAAGCAGCTTGATAATTATAAATGGTCCGTCCTCTGCAATTTTGAGCATCTGGAACCCTATTCTTGTAACTGTGTTGTGAGCTGTGAAGGAATCCTCTCTGCAGAGCCTGTGTTGCACTGAATCCTGGGTATCCCTGGGCAGGGTGTTTCACAGAGGTTACAGCATCCAGCACAACAGCAGCAAAGATTACACATCGCATCGTGACCACAGGAGAGACACTTTTTTTCCTTTCCTTAAAAGCCCTTCTTACACTCCAGGACCTCTTACAGTCCATGATAGTAACCACCCCTTATAAACCTAATAATCCCACCTTTCCACCATAACCTCACAGCCTTCTTACACCCTACACCGCCTGTTACACCTTGGCAATCATTACACCCCCTTCTTGCTTTGACAGTAACCACCTCTTCCTACCCTAGTAAACCCTTTTACACCCTAGTAATCCCCTCCTCCCACCATAGTTATCACCTCTTGCAACCTCACAGCCTTCTTACGCAATTGTAACCCCATTACCACCTTAGTAACCCCAATTTATACCCCAGTAATCCCACATTCCCATCACAGTAACCACCTCTTACAACTTCACCCAACTAATAACCCCTTACCACCCTAGCAACCCCTTCTTACACCCTTGTAATACCACGTTCCCATTTCAGTAATCACCTCTTACAACCTCACCCCCTTCTTACACCCCAGTAACCCCATTACCACCCTAATAACCTCCTTTTATGCCATTATAGCAACCCCCTAGGATCACTAGGATTCAAAAAAAGAGGATTTAAATGTAGCTGAAGTTTGTGGGACCACTACAGACGCTTAACTTTAGTGACACTGGGTCCATGTCGGAGTTCTACGTTATAAATGAGACCCGGTACCCCCCAAATAGGACAATCGTGTGGTGCTATAGTGTAGACCGGCTCAATCCAAGCAGTGTTTAGACCAGACCTAGGCTGATCTTCAACTACTGGGCCTGAAGGCCAGTGTGAAGAACAACTCCCAACATCCTCCCAGAACAATTTGGACACCATCACCCACTTCTTGAACCTCTTTTCTTTCTTTCTTTCTTTTCTTTTTTTTTTTTTTTACCAACCTTTTCACTCTTATGATCTGATCCCTCATCGGCTTTATGTCCTGGAAGCTTTGCTGGTTGACCAGGCTGTAGACCAGTATGAATCCTTGACCGTTTTTGATGTAAAGGTCCCGCATGGAGGCGAACTGCTCGGTGCCGGCAGTGTCAAGGATCTCCAGGACCGAGGGCGAGGAGTCTACCTCGATCTCCTTTCGGTAAAAATCCTCTATGGTGGGGTCGTACTTCTCAATGAACGTCCCGGTAACAAACTGCACGGTGAGGGCGGATTTCCCGACCCCACCGCTGCCCAGGACCACCACTTTATACTCACGCATCGCCCCCCCTGGTTAGCGGATTAAACGGAGAGATTGTCGAGAGGTCTCAATCTCAACTCGAACGTCCCAGCATGAATCACATTCACCATTCGTGTCCCATTTTGAGCGGGTGTCAGTGAAACCGTCTCGCTGGCCGCTGCCTGCTCAGCTATGGCAGAGCACAAAGACTCGGTGTCCTAAGATGGATTTCATTGTAGAAATTCCCCCACGCAGGCCAG
>OMNV01010104.1:17605-45964 GCA_900303265.1 Brotula barbata | reverse complement strand
AAAAAAAATCACTTTTTTTTTTTTTAATCACAAGAAGAAAATGTAAATGAGTTTGCCCATTAAGTACATAGAACTCTGGTACGCTGCTGTTTTCATCTCGTATGACGGCTATGTTTTTCTTTTCCCAAATTCTGAAAAGATTCGATGTAGTCATCAGCCTATCGATTCCATTTCAGCTTTTCTGCGTTTTCATTGGGCTGCTGCACCCAAAACAGGAACAGGGGTTGTCACCAGACTGAAAAGTTTTTCCATCCATCCATTCTACGACTAAAAATGTATCCAGCTCAAGCAAGCACTCCACCCAGCAGTCACTGAATCACTGTGGAGTACTTACCCTGGGGTAAGAGCTAAAATGTTCCAGAACTATACTTCCACTACTGATGTCTGAGTCATGGCCGTAATACAGACACTTTAGAGGACACCCGATTAAGTCTGAGTGGTGCCAAGAGCATGTTGGACAGAATGATCCATGGGTGTAGCATCCATTCTTTAATTTGTGGAATTTCTCAGCCACCTGTAGCCAAGCCTCTTTTTAAGTCCAGCAAATTAAGAGAGAGGAAGGAATGTAAGAACAAGCACTTTATTGATCCCCATAGTGGAATGAATTCTCGGATTCTAACCCATCCTAACTATGAGGAGCAGTAGGCAGCCTCCACATACAAACACACAAACCAGCACCCAGGGGCCAACTCTAGATCTTCTGCCTAGTGCCTTGGTCAAAGGCACTGGTAGGAGTGATTAACCTAACACGTTTTTTGTGGGTGGGGGAAATCCACAGACACCGAGGGGTCATAGAAACTCCACACTGAAAGGGGTGGAGGTCGACCCCGGGACTCACACCTACGACTAGAGATCGACTAGAATCGAGTATTCTACCGATTATTCTAGCGACGAATCGCATAATCTGGTAAGAAATACTGCGTGTTTTCATTAACTTAGTTTAGCTTTATTTATGGGTAATAGTAATATTGAAAAGAGAAAATAAGAAAAGTCTCTGAAACTAGTCCCAAACGCCGGTCCCAACCTGTAAACCCCGCCTACATTTTGGCCAGACCTCCACGCTGTGTGCTCTACCTTGCGCCGTCCGCCGGCTCTGCGCTGTATGTTGCGTTGTGCGCAGCGCAGTAAGCCGCCGTGCTGCCCCAAGTATGCTCTGCATCTCTGTGACATAAACACTAAAGCTCTACGTGCTGTGAGGTTATTAATTACTTGAAAAATACACTGAGAACCCCAGGCTAATACATTAGCATTCTCAACTTATGATCAGTGCAATCACAGCCCATTATTTAGAGCCTCAGAGAGGTCGACCGAGGCAAACACCACGCCATTGTTCCCAATTAAACAAACAATAACGACAAAGACAGTTGTAATGCTCTTCATTACATCCAATGCTGGAGAATCTGTCTCCTGATAACCTCGGCTTGATTGGAGGCTTTAATCAAAGGACCAAATGTCAGTGTTCCAATCTCATTATGTGTCAAAGCAGAAGAACACACTATTGAATTAGCCTCCGAGTCAGTCTCAAGCCTCCAGATCCTCGTGCATCTGAAATGCTGCCCTGCACCAGAGCCTGCTTGTTAGCGAACAGTATCTGGCACCAAAGACAGACAGGCTCATCTCTACATGGTAAACCTTGACAGCATGAATTCAGCTCATTGTCACGATTTTCTTTCCTTCTCTAACTTTCTGTGCCATCCAGTGTTTTACATTCCATTTAAAAGCGCCACACGACCAACAGGGGGCACCGAGGGGCAAAACCATTGCCTCTCATTATGGATTTCACATCAGTGCCAAATGATGGCGAGAGGACCAGCCTGGGTTGAATAGATATCGCAAGTGAGAGGAACATTTTGGTAGAATGTGCCAACCGTTTCTCTCTGGAAACAGTTAGCCGCACCGCTTTGGACCGCTTTGGCTGTCAACATTTCTGGACTGCCATGTAAAACAAATCATGTCATCATCTTCAGAAAATTGCCTAACCTAAATAGAAAATCTGTCATTGCGTCTGAAAACGCAGTCATCAGGAGGAACTGACAACACAGTACCCTGGGATTTGGCAAAGCCCGGCTTTAAGACGGTAATCAAACGGGCTGGCTGTAGTCCACCACTCAGTTTCCAACTTACTCAAAAATAGATTTTCAGTACATGTGCATTTTTAACCAAGGATTCTAGCAATGAAGTAAGTCTGTTCAAAGATGTCTGCCAGGACTTTGAAACTTCATTCATTTGGAGTAAATCTGCATCATTTCAAGAAGGCGCTGGCGTTAAAAGCAAGGCAGTAAGTAGAGTAGATTATATACAACATTTCCTCTGTAACACTACAGAGTGCTGAAACAGTCTTTCACTTGGGTTTCGCTCTCCGTATGTGTCCTACATGTTAGAGGAAGGCATTCTTAAACAGCACTAAATGCCCTTGAAATGAAAGATGACATACCGACGAAGTGCTGCCGTTTATATCGCTGCTGGCTCTGAGCTCTCTGCATGCTGACATCATCAATTCACAGATGACTGGGTACATTCCTTTATTTGCTTTTTATTATCACTTCTTGCTCATTTGCAGGAGGCAATAATAGTGTGACAAACAGACAGGAAGAGTGTGTTTAACAGTGCCTATCGTCCATCTTCCATCCATTTGAGTGTACTCACCGGTGAGGATGGTCAGCAGCTTGCCAACCGTGTCCCACAGCTTCAGGACCACAACTTTGGCACTGGATTTCAGTGCCTTCCTGCAACTTTTGCTGAATGACCTTGTGCAAAGCTCTGAATATAATGCTAAATTATTCATTTTGTGGCCAACTATATGCAAACGTATTACTTGAAATTATTATTGTTAAGATTTTGTTCTGCCTCTGGTATACAAAAAGGTCTCTTGATAGCATGGAAAGGATGTACAAAAAAAGAACTTTACCCTTTACTTTACTTTATAGTATAATATTGTTGAACAGCGCCAAAGTTGCAAAACTTTGGGGGTCAAGCATCTAGTGAGACAAACCATAGGTCTTAAGGTGCTCGGATCGTTTTGTTTGCCGGCAGCCATGTTTCACGCCGTCCGGGCTGAGCTTTTCCGGAGAGAAAGTACCACAACTGCTGGTTTTCACTCAGTGTGCACTTACAGCAGTGCTGCAGCAAGGGAAAGCAAAAGTGCATATTTCTGTTTTTTTCACGTTAAATCAATTCAAAATAGGAACTTTAAATTAAACTGGTACTCTTGAAATCTCTATCCTATGTCTCCTTAAGGATATACATTCCGCTGATGTCGTCAATGCAGGTTTTCCCACAACACAATTACACAATTATTATGTGAAGAGATAAGATCCTGTAAACACGCCTCTGTGAAAACTGTCCCCTAATTGTCTGAGAAGCTGCTTCCGTCTCTGGTATTCTCACTAAGACATACACAGGAAATCTAAATATACTGGTGGGGCACTGCAGGACAGCCAGCTAAATCAGCACATAACACGAACAGAAGAAAAATATTAGGGGATGGACCGGTCTGAAAGCCAGAGCACGTACGGGGTTCACAATGACATCCCAGGGCCAGCATTCACGTTCAGACGAGGAATGACAAGTCTGGTCTTCTCTCAAAGACCTTACAGACTACCAGCATGTTAAAAATTTTGATATTTTATGGAGAGTCATAACTCCAGAGAGGTACATTCAGTTAAGGACGTCAACAGGCAGACGTAGATTGGTACAGAACATATCTTATGCTGTGCTGTTAGTAAGTCAACCTGCTGTTAATCACACAGTCAAAGTATTTCCCAGATGTTGTTTGTTGGCCTTTACAAAAATCCCTGGCATTCCATAAGAGTAAAGCCGTGCTCCGGTCCAGATGACAGAGGCTGGACTGTTGCTGCCCTGCAGACACGCAGCAAAGGTCCCGGCTCTCCTAAAGAGGCTGTTTAATTAGTCATTAAACATGTGGCCTGTGCTTTTTTGCCCCAACTCTCTGAACAATAGCCATGACATTTCTCTTCCTGACTGCACTAATTACATTTTGGTGCAGCAGAGGCCGTGCTTTATTTTTTCTATTCTTAAGCTGCAGTATAATGGTCATGTATGCAGACTTACAAATGAAGTATATTAATGTATAGTAGTAGTAATGTAGTATGATGATACTGACTTTTGGGTCAAAGTTGTCGCCATGTTTTTTACTGTCCACCTCCATTTATTCATGTGTTACATACATATATGGAGATTTTAATAGGTGGAAACATGAACAGACATCCAGCTTCAGACAAAAACGCTTCTTACGGATTAGCATCTGCACTGTGACGTCCTTTCCTCGATCTCCAGCGTGTGTGTTTGTGTTGATAGCATGCAGTGGCTCCTGACTGCAGAGCTCCCCATGTGATCAATTAAACATGGGAATGCCATCGAGTTTGGTAACATCCATTCCAACCCAAGCCCCACCTCACTGTCAGCGTATCGTAGCAACCAGGGCTCTGGGGGATGGGGCCGAGGGAGGGGTCTCTGGCCCTGAAGCAGGATCGCAGGGGTCTCATCAATACAGACAAATAAGAAGATGATCACCGAGCCTCAGCATTGTGAGAACTGCACAATTGAGATTTCAGTGATGCAAAACCATGGTGATGAGATCCTTCAACTGATTCTCAACCCAGGGGGGGCCGACAACCCACTGCAATTGGGTCCGGCGGCTCTATTATTGTGCTGGCGTTGTTATGGTTTGGGTCCACTTCTAGGATGACATCGTCCTCACGTATCGGGCACCAGGGGCCACTGAATGGTGGATGAGGATAAAACCGATATCATCACAGGCTGTGGTTTCACAGTCACCAGATCTCAACCCGACCGAACACTAATGGGAGATTTTAGACACGTGGGACAGCAGCAGCATTATCTTTCAGAGGGTTGAACCCCAGAGCCCACCCCTTCTGCTGAATTCTACTGCCTTGTGCAACGTGTGCCAAGCTGAACCGAGGCTGTTCTCCTCGTTCTTGGTCGGCCCTTTCCTGAGGTTTATCATTTTTAAGGTCCCCTTTCTACATGTTTGCGTTTAAAATTAAATACAGATCACAGCAACCACGTCTCCATTCCTGTTATGTGCCAAACAGTCAAATTTTAAAGTCCAATTGTTAACTCCCCAAAAAAAACATATTATTATTATTATCATCATATTTAGTTTACATTTTTGCAAATTGCTGCTTTACTGACAGACAACAAATCCCACCACAAGCAATTGTACATTTGAACAGTTCTTCAAATTGCGACTTGAATTTATGCAAAATCCAGGTCCGTGGACCCCCCAGTCATTTACGCTCTGCTATGCCCACCCTTTCCTAATTGTTAGTGACAATCCACCCACCAACACAATCAGCCTTCATAATGGCCTTGATTCTGCGTGCATTACATCACTCCACTCCCGAGCCTGTGAAGTAATCACGTCTCCGTGAAGCTGTCCATCAGGATCAATTACAGTATCATCTTACAGCGGGACACAAACTCCCTCTGAGGTTGGGACGTGGTAGTGGTGAACTACTGTTGACCCCTGTGTCAGTAAACGCTCAGCGAGCTGCTGCCAACGCAGCTGGAACAATAAGCAACGCACTGCCAGGGCCGCGGCCTTCAGATACTTTTAATTGGGGTACAAGAAAGGAAAAAGAAATCCAGTACGGTAATGAAGGAGGGAAAGTGTTAATAGCCCTGTTCACAGAGGTTCAAACGCTCCAAAGCAGCAGCGAGTCTGGAGATGGTTTAAAACGTGAATTGGAACCGACAGAAACATTACACCAATATGTCCGCCAACTCTGTCAGCAGACCTCACATTCATTTTTCCATCCTCGTCTCTTCCTCTGATCCGGGGACTCCAGAGAGACGGAACCATATGGCTACATGTTGTTCCACCGTCCACGGAGATAATGCAGCTGGCCAGCGTCTGCCACACACACACACACACACACACACACACAGAAGCACAGAGAGAGCCCGTCCAACCATTTAGGTGTTTGAAATACAGCATTTTGTCATGAAAGGACTGATGAGCATTGGATAACTTTGACACAATGTGATTCCCATAACTAACCAATGGTTCAGCTGTTAATCTTCAATAGCAATTTCAAGTTTTTGAAAGATTTGCTGGAATGCTTTTTGGCACAAAGCACAGTTAGCCCTGCCAATTCGCAGGTTTGTTGGGTTTTCACCCTAGACACTTTTCAGCGAGGCAGATGAGCCGGTCGTTGTCAGTTACTTCTGGTCTTAGGCATAAACGAAATAAATGAAATCATGGTATCGTTTATTCTTTGATAAGTCCCATCCCGGAGATCCGGGAGAATTAGCTCATTCTAAAAATAGCATTCAGTTGCTCCGTGTTAGCAATTCAACTGTAACCTAGGCAACTGAACACACAAAGCAAGGTAACAGGTTTTGCAATATTTGCCAAATAAGACAAAACAAGAGTACATTTTGGGAGCAGGCCTATAACTTTTACTACTGCTTCACCGCCGTCACAACAAAACACACACAGGAAGGAGTCAGACGGGGGACAAGAAGCAACATCCTCTTTGGAAAGCAACTTAGTTTATGGGAAATGTGCTTTTGATTTACTTACTGCTGGGAGACAGAGGCTGACTAATGACTACACCAACATGAATGTTTCTCAATCACCCTGATATTTCACCGCCAGGAGGGACAGTACGAGCCGCTGGACTAGGAAGCATCAGCTGGCGAGCCTGGATCCACATAAGACCAAAAACCTGCCCCGTTCTGCTCAACTCTTGAGACTTTTAAACTGTTTCCTTTTTAAAGCGAGAAATGAGGAGGAAACACAACAACCATATTGAGAATGAGGCTTTAGAAGTACGAAAGGGACGACTGATGACATAGACATTAAAAAACAAGGATCTCCATCATCTTAACCACAAAATGAAGCCAACTTTAGAATTCTCTCAGCACTTTCATTCACCTACTAAACTATTGCAACACCTGCAGCAATTGGACTACAAATAACGCATTCATGAGGCGAAACATTCCCACTTTACCTTCAGTTACACAGTACTGGAATTAGCAGCAGTGAATCCAGCTACTTATTTTCAGTTGACTGAAAAGGCCATCTTACCTTCACGGCTCTGGCCCTCTAAGTGTTTGTTTCTCTTTAGTGTGGGAAGTTAGCAATTCAGCAAGTCGGCTGTAACTCAACCTGTATGGAACATTTTCTTCTATGTGGGACTGTACAAACACGAACACACACAAACACACTGAGGTGACGGTGTCACAGTGGGAGGGGCCACGGCGATGATTCAAACACCTCCTTTATGTCAAGTGCAGGAGAAATCGCTCTTGGTAAATGGAACCGGTGGACTGGGATCAGAGCGCACATCTGGTGTTTGTAGGGCTATGGTTGTACAGATGTGTAATGTGGGAGAGGAAAAGGTCCACTCCAAGTGCCCGAGGAGTGACTGTGATGGAAGATCAAAGCATGAGCAGATAGGAAACCACAGAAGAGAAACTGAAGCTGAACTGTGCAGCGTGAAGAAAGAAACCATGACATCACACTACCCGCAATCCAACTGAGCAGGTTGGACCACATTTGTATCATTAATGTGCGCTTCATCATCCCCCTCTGACACCAGTTTCTCTCTTTTCCTTCCGCCACAGGACCTGCCCTCTTTCTACATCAAAGTTAATAAAGAATGTCTCTGGTGCCGCTCCTGAGGCTTCTCTTCTATTATATCTACACACCAGTATGTAGGGACCATGTCTGCTCCTTGTGTCACTTTGCAATACTTTCCATGCTCTGTAGCCTTTATAAGAACTGATATTTTTGTTGTCTCAGTCTGAGTGAAGTACATACAGTATCTGTCTGGAACAAAACAAGACCTTAGCGGAGATTAAAACTATTCCTGTTTGTCAAATGAGTCACCCGGAGTGATGAATGCAGAGCCATTATCCCAGGAAAAGCAATCCATCACAGTCTCAGAAGACAAAGCAGGGGAAGAGTGTGACACGTCAGACAGATATGAATGATCGAGCAGGAGGCGACGGACAACAGGCAAAGATCAGCTGGGGAACGGAGGAAGATAACAACACGGAATGATAAAGACGAGAGAGAGCGTGATTATGCATAAACCACAGGTAGAGCAAAACCAGGGAAACACACACAAATCAAGTCACCGTGAACACACTGCAGTGGGGCCTTGTGCCGCGTCCTCAGATAGCCTCCTTTTCTAATGAAGGAGTGAGATACAGTAGAAGTTAAGGTGACAGCCATTTATCAGCCCATCAGCCCACATAAAACAAAGTATAATATAACACAATATCAATGACTCACACAGAGCGGTAAGAGATACCGCACACACCGAGCCCAGCAATCAAATAACAAGCAGTCTCAAATATTGCAGAGGCTGCCCCCTGGGGGTGGGGCGGTGAGGGGATGGAGGGGTGGGTGGTACCTACGGTGCTGCTTCTTGCAACATCCGTTCCTTGGAAGGCATTTATTATGAAAAGTCAGCAGGAAGTGTTGAGTTTGTGTTGATAGCTCATTAAACACAGTTGTCGCGTGGATGGAGATGGAATGGGCATTACCCTAAATCACGAGACAAAATGACAACGAGGTGTCGAAATACCTGCCAGCTGACAGGCAGTCAGGTCACAAAACTGGATATCAGTAAGGCTTTCAACTTGGACGCAATCAAACAGACTTCAAGAATTCCAAACAGAGACATCAATGTAGTCTGAGCTCGTCTCCAACACAGACCCTCCACCCCCCACCCCTCAGCAGAGGATCGTCATCTCTCTTTTGACATTCACAGCAAGGGAAACTCCCGGAAACCGGGGCAGTTTATTGGGAACACCCTGTGATTGTAAACCTGACAAATCTGCTCTAAAGCCCCTCCTGACTGACTGTCACTTGGCATTCATCATGTATAAGACCATATTACAGTTACGGGCCGTTCACTTCATATGGATGGAGGCTGCTGCATTATTCATCCAGTTTTCCAGTCACTTCTGTCTGTTTGGCCGTGCGCCTGCCTTTATAACCGTGGAGCTCCTGCCACCTCAGGTGTGACATGAACTCAACTAAAACACAACGTTTAATGTGAAAAGGCAGGCTGCTGATATGAAATGTTCTGCCAAGCAAATCAACAAGCCCGCTAACGGAGTGGCTGTCATTTTGTTGGACCCGATCAGGGTCCAGGTCCCGTGAGGAGGAATGCGAGGCATATGGTTGTCATTAAAACAGGGGCAGCAGAGCGCGGCGTTTATATTAGCGAGCAGCCTATAGCGTTGAGGGGCTCTACCATTGGCTGTGCCACTCATATTGCACAATCTGCCATACTCTGATATTATACAGGCGCAACCTGACACACTGCACCTAAAACACAGTGAATGGAGTCGCTTCCTGCTGTCTGGTGGGGTGAGGGTTTATCCCTCTATAAGAACTGACTAAATATTGGAGGTTTCAACCGTTGTCAGTGTCGCCTGCATGACAAATGTAATTGTGACTTTGTGTGAACAAATGTGGCTATTTTTGGTTATTCCTGCATATTTACAAATGGTCAGGTGAAATGTGTGTTTGGGTTATTCCATCGTGTATTTAGGGTGTTGCTATGTAGGTCCGCAAAAATACAGGAAGAGGGAACGGAGAGGCATCTGAATGAATCTCCAAACTTTACAACTCACCGAGGACAGATTGGTCACACAAAGGGCGGGGGAGAGCGAGGTTCATCAAAGGGCAGAGATCAGTTAGCACAGATCTGTTTTATCGTCATAGATCAGTATGAGATTTCAGGCAATTTTGCTGCTGTCGTGATTTTCCCCAAGATAAATCCTGTGTTACATGGAAGCAGCTGATTGTAAATATACTATATACTGTATATCATGGTAAATTTGCTGCCTTGTTTAAACGTTGTCAGCATGACCTAAAATCAGCAAGAGGTCATTCAAAAACATGACTGACCTATTGGTTTTTAACTAATATTTCCTCAGTCATGCAGACAGGTTACAAGAGACACTTGTTAACGCTGCTGTCTTCTTCACTTTCAGTGGTGTCTGTTAAGCACACAGCAGCTGCTCCTCATTTCATTATTTCATTCAAATAAGAAAAATCTAAGATTATTACAACACTACAAAACTTCATGGCCCATTTGCAGTGGGTTTAGTAAATACGCGCCTCAGTGTCAGGTTTCAGATTCATGCTTGAAAGTGAAAAGGGCACTCAGAGCTCATAGCTCCACTAACATCACGCTGATTCTGCCAGTGAGCAGAAATATGGGCCAAAATCATGTTGCGGCAACACAAGTGTAAATTTTGAATCGGTATCTTGAGTTTTTGACACAAACGCCCTTTCTTTAAATGTTTCAGACACAATGTGTATGTGGCTCTGAAGCAGATCCATGCCTTTCTGTTCCTGACTATTTGAATAAACAGACAATTAATCACCATCAACCCTCTAGAACTTGAAGGACCAGCTCAGTTTCATTTGTAAATGTAGGGCTTCATGCACTAAAAGGAGTTGTTTATCCTGGAGAAACTGCCTTTAGCTGCAGCTGCTCCATGGACTCGCTCAGAGAAATGATGGCCGCTCACATTGTGGTCTGCCTGAAGAATGGAGCACTTTGACTGATGTGGCCAGCATTCCTCTCCGAGCTGTAGGACTTCACACTTAGGGCTCGTGTTGTACGCTATCGTTGGTGCGAGTGCAGACGGTCAAAAACATGCCAAGTGATGTGTTTCTGGTGATGTTTCAGCATATGATTGAAATGGAAAATATGGGAGGTGGTAACAGGTATAGGGAGAGAGGTGAGCAGCACTGACAGGACGTGGAACTAAATCACAGAGATAAAGCATTAAAAGATACACGGAGGAGGCAGAAAAGGGAGAGAGGGATGAACAGGAGGAGCGGAGTATGTTTACACTGTGGGAGCGGTGGGAGGCAGTCATTAGCAGACACACACCTGTGTCTGACACATCGGAGCGTGCAGCATATCCATCACACACACACGCAGACACGCACACCGAAGATCAATGTCACAAACAAAGGCATAACCAGCTCAGATACTCACTACTGCATTTCAAAGATCATTAATCGGTGATCTGACGCAGCACTTATTGTGTTGATGAAAATCTTTAATTTATTTTTGTAATATACCACCTGCAATATACTGTAGCCTGAAAGAGAGAGAGAGAGCGAGAGAAAAAGAGAGAGAGCGAGAGAGAGAGAGAGAGAGAGAGAGAGAGAGAGAGAGGGACTGTAGTAATAATAACAAATAAATACTGAAAATCAAGCCGGCCAAACGGGTCCCGAAATACAACTGCTTTACCAAAGTGCTTTAAAGAGTTTTCCATGGAATAAATGTAATAAGATCAAATCCCCACAAACGGTACATCAGATTGTGGATTATGTGAGAAAAGGAATGCAATAAGCGTTGCATCACACCTGACCCACAAAACAGGAAATGAGCGTGATTTGTGGTGGCTGATTTCTGGCACAGTCCACTTTGGGCTGAATAGACCGGCCAACCGGTGAGGCACGTCTCCTCTCCCTCACATGAACGATGGAGGTATTATCTTTTCCCTTCTGCTGAAGGATACAGACGTCTTAATGATTCAGCTGCCGATGTGAAAATACACAGAAACATGACGCTGAACAAGAGCCATCTCACCCAACCCCACATCAGTCCTGTACAATAAAAGACAATAAATAAGTACAAACACAAGTACAAACATCCATTGGTGATGGATTATTTTGGGCAAAATCATCCTTATAAAAGATGGTCCTACAGTAAGCGTATTATCAGTGATACAGTGGAGCTGGAGAAGGCACAGTCACAAACCGTACACACACACCAAACGACATGCTTACTGCACATGGACGCTCACTTTGGTCAAGTAAAAGTAAAAGTAAGTGTACATGCCTGAACTCCAAGATCATAGCCATGAAAAATAACCTTGTAATGGACACGAGTGATTTGTTGCGTAAACTTTGAATTCGTGCTTAGTCTTTACAGCATATATAACTAGAGATACTACACGCCTTAATAACAGCTGTAGCACATCTCTTCTTACTGCATTTTAAGTCATCACAGATCTCAGTTTTTCTCCATGTTGTGCAGAATTCATGGTGCCGCCTCCGATTGTTTTAATCCTGGTTGTGAAACAGCCTGTTGAATGTGTGTGTGTGTGTGTGTGTGTGTGTGTGTGGGAGGCGGGGCGGGGCACTGACCGCCGTTCCCTCTCTCCATTCTTTCTCCTGGGTGTGGAATTCTGCAGGATGTGAGTTGTTTCTCACCATCATTTAGAGGTCTGTGCTTGACAGTCTGTGTTACCATGTTTATAAGCCTTGATCTCAACGTTTTCTTTCAGCTGTTTATAATGTGTATTCATGCTCTGATCTCCTTTGAATTATGTCTGCTCACTTGTAGGGTGGTGAGTAAAGATTGTGTTGCATTAATAATGGTAGCTGAGGTGAATCACCTTGGGGACAAAGATTTACGCCCCATAAAGAAGCTATTCCAACATTATGTGTTGACAAGAGCAGTGAGTGCCCCTCCCCCATCAGCACCACACCCATCAAAAGTCCATCATGGTCATCACAGAGCAACGAGAGACAGAAACATAAAGACGATCGAGCACCCGGGCCTACGAAGGGCTGACACCAAAGGAAGGGAAAGGAAGGGAGAGGAGAGGACACGAGGAGAGGAATTGGAAAGAAGAATGTGGCCCCACGTGATGAAATTGGATTCCCTGGAATATGTACCTAGGGAGAAGGATGGAGGACAGGAGAGAAGCAGGAGGTGATAGAACGGAGGGAATAAAGGAGATGAGGGGAGGAGGGGTGTGTGTGCAGAGCGACAGGGAGAGGATTGATGTCAGTTTGAATGCCGAAATGAGTCTCAGGGGAGGGGAGGAGAGGGGTGTGGCTGCTGGTACGGCCCGCAAGTCTCCAAGGCCCCTCAGCGCTGGCTCGGTTCTAGAACACCAAATCAAGTGGACAACGGCCACCGAAGAAACCTGAAACTAGTCTCAAGACTATGACCTCATACACATCGAGACGCTTTAACGAGTACAGAACGAGAGAGAGAGGGTGTGAGAAATGCTAATGAGGGTAAAATGAGCTAATCTCTCTTTGTTCTTCCTGGTTCCCACAGCTCATGGTTAAGAACCTCCAAACCTCAGAGACGGGAACAAAGAGAACGAAGAGGCAAATTATATTATGATAACAGAAAGAGACAGAGAGAGAGACAGAGAGAGAGAGAGAGAGACAGAGAGAGAGAGAGAGAGAGAGATACAGAGAGAGGCATGGTTATTTGGGGCCAACATGGTTTCCTCTGTTCCTGGTTCTCACTGATCATGCAAATTCCTGGCAACAGATAGACAGAAAGGCAGAGGAGGCAAAGGGCAAAGGAGGAGAGGGGGAGGGAGAGAGAGAGAGAGGGAGAGGGAGAGAGAGAGAGCTGTTGCATATGTGCAGGTAAGGCACGAGGCTTTGATTGATAAAAGGTTTCTTAAGTGTATTTGCATATAAATGCGCCCAGCCACAGAGAGCAGAAAGGTTGGCCGGCTCCTTCCAGTACTGATGAGCACGCTGCTGCCATTACTGCGCTAACGCTGGCGTCCAGCAGCCAGCACAGAGCATAATTCACCCCCGACCCCTCCCCAGCCCACTACTGTATGTCACCGATTGTGCTGATGTGCGTGTTGTGGTTTAAAGTCAGAGGCACTGACTCATTTTTATGTCATGTTGAAAGGAGTGCAGCTGCAAAAAATGGCTCTAACTTTATGAGAAAAAAGGATTTATTTTGGAAAAAAAAATAGGATTAATTGGCATGTGTGGGGTTTTTTTTTGTTTTTAGCAAATGTGACCTGAGCACATTGATGTAGAAATGTGACTAAAAATAGTAAAAAGACAAAAGAGACAAAAAAAAACGTCTTTTGTGTTTGATGCGGAGTGACAGAGATCGGTTTAAGAGGCTTCGTGCAAACGCCAGTGGCATTGGCTGGCAGCTTCTAAAGCGTTAAAGGTAGCAGATGTTTTCGGTTTGCAGCTGGAATGAACGTTTCCAGTTGAGCGGGTCATCAAATAGTTCTCAGTTAAAGATGATAATTCAATTTCTCCACAATATCAAGCTGCAAACACACTGAAATCCAGAAATCTAAAGTAAAACCATTCGTCTGTAGTGCACAACGTTCCAAGAATGTCAGGGCTTCAGTCAGACCCTCCCTGTCCTCTGCCCGTCTTTCATTTAGCTATAAATAGAGTGACGGACGGCCACAGTGGTTGACCTGGGCTCTGTGCGCTCTTTCCACAGCCAGGTAGGCCTCAAAGTGCCTCCATGTACAGCTGGCGCTTAGCAGGGCAGAAAGAAGTCCGAGAAATGAAACAGATGAGTGAACACACACACACACAGTCTGACTGCTATATTCAAATTCATCTGCACGAGTGTCTGTGCAGTGCTTTCATAATGCCAAAAGGTGAGTGAAGGTTATGTCAGGATCAGAGCTTAAACTCACCCAGCCACATCTAAAACACACCGGGAGTACGTTTCACCAAGTGTTACATTCCCATCAAGCACCGCTAATTAAAGTCTCCATCTGTCCGGGCCACTTCACTTCAATTACTGAGACGTTTGGATTATTGTGATTGTTGCTTCTTAGCTTTATGTGATGCTCTGATAAAAGTCTGCATCTCATCTTAGAAGCAGAGAGGGCCTTACACCTTGTTGTCAGTCCACAATACAAGATTTCTGACAATCCGTGGCAGCGTCTCTATTATATGATAATCCTCCGATTTCCCTGACGGTGAGAGTTGAATATATTCTTACTTAACAGAATCTAAGTCAAGCTGAATGGTGGAGGACATCATCCTTTGTTTGTTCACTCTAAAGTCACATCTGATCACATCAAATGTTCTCTCGCGTCTGAGCTCCACTCAGCGTTTACTGAACCCCAGAGTATCAAAGCCAATCACGTCTCTGTCCCTCATATTATTGATTAGGTCCTGGTCCACCCCCTCTTCCTGCTGACAAACCAACAACATTCTACTATGACTGGTTCCAAAATGAATGACAAAAACTGAACTTTAGTTGTTATGGGGTCAATTTATGCCTGATTTTTTGCATAGGCGATGCATGTAGATGTCATTAGATTATAGAGATTATAGATTATAGTAGATTCATTCATAGGATACAGAACACACCCACTTCACTTCAAAGTCAAATATAGAGAAATGTTCAGCAACATGAATTTAAAAAAAGATAACGTGGAAACGTAAAATCCATCAGTGAAGTTTTTTAGATATCCTGCTAACTGTCTGAGACACACACACAAACACAACCAAAAACACAACGTCCTTGACGGCGGTAAAAAATGACAGCAACACGTGTCCCGATTACATCCTGACTCTCCAATGGATCCGCTAAAACTAAGACAATGGAATCTATATTAAGAAAACAAGACATGTGTGTCACATGTGTTAATGTAATATTGTCTGGAGTTGACATTTCATGAGAAAACAGAAGCTGAATACAAAATCCATGGCTGACTCACAACAATGAAACAATGGCCTGTAGAAAGATGGAATACAGAGCGGAGCCGAAAAACAAAGTCACATCTACGACCTTGTTTGTGCATTTGCGAATTGGCCAACACAAAGTTGTATTTAGACCACAAACACACACCACACACAGGCATATATGTCAGTATACAACTGCCAGCACACACACACACACACACACACACACACACAGCCTGTGGTAAAGGGTCTGGATGTGATGTTTGGAGAACAAAGAAGCACATTTTTCCTCTGCTCACTTTTACAATGGAGCACAGAGTTATGACATCATTTGTTTAAAGGAGCAGTCAAATATAGCGAGCCTGCCTGCGTCCTGTGGAAACATGAATGCCATTTTCCCATATTTCTCCACTGCACCTCTTACTGAAAAAGAAGCTGATATTTTTAATGCATTGTATCTTCATGAACTTCACAAACAGCAGCAGTGTACCATGACTGCACTGATGTAGGCCAACGCTGGATAACATAAGAGCATCAACAAAGACTGAAGAAAGCCATCTTCACACAGTTTGTCCTGCTAATCCCACGGCCTGCTCTCTTCTCACAGATTAGTACGAACTCAGTTTATCTGGCAGGGGAAGTCTGTGGGAGACCGAGGTGCTGCAGAGTGACAGTGATGTCACTTCCTGAAGCTTTGTGGGTAATCCAGAGTCAGATTGAGACCTGAGTGGGGAAACAAGTAGGTCTGAAAAGTGACCACACTCAGTGATCGGAGGAGGACAACGAACATCTGGAGAGAACATACCTCCGCCAAGGCCAAACAAAGCTAGAATTACTTTTTGTGTTTGTGTTTAAAACTGTTTCACCTGTTGATGGTCTGTCATGACACGAACACTGTATGTCTAATTATTTTACATGCAAAAAAAAATTCACCCCGCCTGAGGAAAACTTTTTCCTGAGCCACACCCTGCCCTCACAATAGTTTAGTCAAAATCAGGGGACAATTCTCAAAATAAAGAGAGAAATGACAAAAACAAAAACAAATTTAAACTTGTAGGACATCAACATCTGTCAGACTAAAAATCAAGAAACAAATCTAAATGGCCTCTTTTGATTTAATTAGCATAGGGACATTCATAACACACACACACACATACAAAAGGTTTCTGACACGGAAAACACTCGAATTATGGCTTTCTTTGTTAATTTTGTTCTCAATTTTCATTTTCACACGTTTGCTTTAGTAACGGGTAAATAAAATAAAGCTAAGAATGAAGAATGAAGTCAAGCTAAACGTGTTTGCAGGGTAGTATATAGTATATGTAGTATATTCTGTTGGAGGGAAACAACACCAACAATGAAAAACACAAAAATCTGCAGGTGTTTATTTCAGAACATTTCCATAAATCAGAGGAAATCTACACAGGGCTCAGGAGAGACCGCTGTGGACCAGGTGTGTCCTGTCCTCTCATCAGATTCCTCTTATCTGCACCCTCAATTCACTTTTTGAAAATAATTTTCATACAGTTCAGATATAGAGTGTTGCACAGATGGATATTACTCTTTTTGTGTTCCATGGAGTGAAACAGGCCCACTTTTTGTTTGACAATGTTTGTTTCAGAGTAGGAAATCCATCCTAATCCATCCAGCTACAAACGAACAGAGCACAACAATTCCTCTCTGCATTTCATTGTGTAGCCAAATAACAGAAGCATCCCACATCAATGAGTTGTAAACACACAACCCTTGACAGATGCAAGCTAAAAATGCCGCTGTACCTAACTGTGTGTGCAGAGAGCGGGAAGAATGTGGTCTGTCCATACTCAGACAGTTAAACAGAGTTATCTGCTGGAAACATCATGAGACTAAAAGCCTCTCCCCCTCCTCATTACCCAACACTCTTTATTTACCACTCTCTGAGCCTGTGTGTGTGTGTGTGTGTGTGTGTGTGGGAGAAGATTTTATTTAGTCATCAGCCAAGCCCGATGACTGGCGGTGGAGGATTTAGGGTCCCAATGCCATGGCAACCAAAAGGTCAGCTGACACCAATCACTTCAGACGTCATGTTTACACTCTCTACATACAGAGAGAGGAATGAAGGGTCTGGAGGGCCCACGTGTGCTATTCAATCTGGTTCAGGGTAACCCAGCCTGAGGACGGATCATCAAGTCTTTTTAAGGTTGAGGCTGGCTCTATTTACAATGTAAATCAGAGCTCTCAGTGTCCTTTGGGGAATTTGTATTTGTCAGTGCAGTGAAATGAGGTCCGTGCACGGTTGTGGTCAGGTTTCCGGGAACCCTGTAGCCACTGTTCTTAATCCCACCCCCTCGTGCACCACCCATTCCACCTGCTAACAGGTGGAATGCTTCAGTTTCACCCCAACCTGTCTGACTGGCTCAGCTATGGGAACAGACGCCAACACACATCTCACACACACACACACACACACACACACACGCAGAAAAACTGGTCTGTAGCGATTATTATCTATGGTGTCCCCAGAGCCAACACTGCTGGTAGAGAACTGATGATTTCTGTTTGTGTTGATGAATGATTGAGGGTTAAAACCCACTGAGGAACAATGTTTCACTTTACGTCCCCCAGGTCTAAAGGGAGAAATGTCGCTGGAAGGACTGACGTGAACGTTGGTGCACTGGCGTGTGTCTGGGCAGTCACGGTGCCGGGATAAACAGTCAAAACCGCTCCGACTGGTGGGGTGGGATTCCTGCCGTTCCCACCAATGAGAGCCTGAAGTGTTTGCTGCTGTTGGAGGGAATAAACACACCGACTGACTGACTGGTACCATGGGTGGAGGCTCTGCTCTTCCTGTTCAATATTGACTGCAGACTGGGGGGTCTCAGAATCCTTAAAAAGCCACATCAAAGTCAGTGTTGGTCAAGTGTGTGTCCTGGGGCTGGTACTGGCCAATGAGAGCCAATTTGACTTACAGAAACTAAAAGTGTGCCACTGAACACAGACTTTACAATATTTGTATGACCCATTTGCCAATTCATCAACAACTACAGATGTTTTCACCACATGTGGGATCTGTACGCGTTTGGCCAAACCTTTAAAAACTACATTCACAACCACACGTTCCATGAAAAGAAACAGAATGCGATGAGCTCATTCACACCTAACATCCGGTGTGGGCCCGTGCATTGACACCTTCCATTAAACAAACAATCAGTTAGGACAGTGACTCACCACAACACTGCCGATTGCCACAGCTGTGTAGGGAATGATGGCCTCACCCTCATTAACTGCTGCCTTATTAATGTCTAGAGTTATAGGGTACAAATGGAGGGACACACAGAGCTGAAACCAACCTGGAATTACGAGCCCAGTGTGGGTGACCAAAGATGTCTGAACAATCGGGTCGGGTTGGGTTCCGACACAAATGTCAAGCTCGAGCAATTGGCCTTTTCGAGCCGCATAAAAATAAAAATGGCTCTTTACTTTGAGGCCCTTCAACATTCTTGGCCAGTCTCGGCCGTGTCTAAACACACAGGACAAAGAGAGAACGCCAGAGTACCGCTGATGTCAACAAAGACCGGCAGAGACAGGGGACACAATGGTTTGAGGAAGTGACACGCCGGCATTAAAGAGGGAGTAATGGAGAGAGAGAGATAGTGACAAAGGATGAATGGAGAGGAGAATTCAATAGCAGAGCTCGGTACCATATGACGGTGCTGAAAATGATTCTGTTATCACACTTAGTCCTACGCCAACTTTTACAGCTGTTTTCTGTGATAACATTGTTCAAAAGAGCATGGTACTTTCTTTGACCCCCGCACCATCAAGCTACAACAAATCAACACTTGGAATAAACTCCTGCTCACAGCAACCACAACTCCAGTCAGGAGGACAGGGTTCCACCGACCGTGCCGTCATGTGCCAGGCCCACGCCCACAGTAAGAACGGCGGAAATAAAGTACTACTCGTCTCCAGTGACTCAGCAGGCAACTAGGCCACAATCCAGTTCCAGCTGTCCTCCTATCAGCCCATTTACATCAAGAGGAATAGAAATCAACCACCCCTGAAAAGAAGCAGCGTGTTTAGGTACACTCAGAGCCTAAGAGCCCCACAGGGAAATTAGATTTCTTGTTTAATTTATGAGCACTGAAGCCCAGTAAAGCTCAAGGAGGAACGTCTGTGTTCGCCAGAATTCTTCTGCCTATTTGTACCAATGAGGTATTAAGAAAATGGGCGATTCTCTGTCTCAACCAACAGATTGGAACAATACATCACAGGTAGAGAGACTGTCACTTCACAGTAAGGTGCATCGAGGTGGAACATCGACGGGAGGGGCCAGGTAGGAGCGGGAGATAGAGAGAGGGGGAGAGAGAGAGAAAGAGAGAGGGAGGGAGAGAGGGAGCGAGAGAGGGAGACAGAGAGAGACACGCCGAGAGAGGGGGAGAGAGAGAGAGAGAGAGAAAGAGACAGAGAAAGAGAGAGAGTGGGGGAGAGAGAGAGAGAGAGAGAGAGCGTCTAAAAAGCTGTGCTGATGTTGCATTTTGTTTTTACATTCACTTCGTTGGGGTTTTCAGGGTAGGAAAGATGGATCCTGTTTGACGATTAGCGTGGCTGTGGAAGGCAGCACGGTCTCATGGCAGGAACAGAGTCAAAACGTCTGGATCTTACTTACATATGATGTCAGGTAGGTCCTGAGTACCTGGTGAGGACTTTCAACATTACAGACATTGCCAACATCTGATGAAACTGAATGAGCTCTCGTGTTTCAGTTTCACTGTTCATCATTGACACGCGATACGTGGGCTAGTTTGTAAAGGTGTGATGATTGTCAGGTGATGTACGTCGTACTGGTTCACTGACATTTGAGAATGGACCTTTAGGAATACACAGAGCATGTTAAAAAGCACGTAAACACCATTTCCTGTGACAGCTGACCCTTAAATGTCAGTATGTTGCCCTGTAATGTGAAGTAACTGGAGAGAGATACAGTGCACACAGCGAAAACACAGGATGGGCAACTTGACTAAGAGGGATTACTGTCATTTTAGTAGTGTTGTAGAACAAACAAGCAACGTGGATCCAAATTTCTGCACCCGCTCTGCACTCAGTTGTGTATCGTGCAAGCCAAACCTTTGTCAAGACATACGACTACAGGCAAGATTCAGACATTCTGGGATTTCGGAAGCGGTTTAGTCTGAGCAGAGCATAAGTCCACCACTTTCTTCCGAGGCCTCCTACAAAAATGAATTGTGGACCACATTTCAATGATTGTGCTAAACTGCCCAACAGTCTCTGAGCCATTGTGTCCTCTTCCTAAACAAGCAGAGAGGGGGAAATTGAAATGAAGAGCAGCAACATTTGCTGCAGAATGAGCCAGAAGGGGGGCCTATAAAAACTGTCAAAGACACACAGTAGACACCTGAGAGACTAACAAACCGATCTGGACTGCCCAACTCCAAATCCCAGCTATGTAAACAGAGCATTCCAAAGTGGGAGCGAGCGCAGGGAACGTGCTGTGTGTGTGTGCATGAGAGACAATGAGAGACAATACATGCATGAAAACTTTGGAACAAATACCAGCATGCATTAATCTGCAAAATGTCTCCTCAGGGCACAAATCCTTAACCGAACGGGAGTCTCTGCGTGCCTGCATGCTAGCATGAAGCTCCGCTGATAAGAGCAGGGATATTAGCAAGTGACACACGGAGCTGAGAGGCAGCTCGCTGTGTTGGTTTGACCCAACACAGAGCTCCAGACACATGGCCAGGAAACGGCATCAACAGTGTGCAATGTGCGGTCAACCTCAGCTTCACACGGGCTCCATCCAGACCCACGACACAACGTCAGCGTGTCATTACCTCAACTGAAAAACAGGAATGATGACATGTGCTACAGAGCTGTGTCAAGTCATAATCTGGCTGTATGAGAATATTTCCATATGGGCAGCAGATTAAGTCTGTGGCAGTGACATTCAGTTCACAAGACCACCAAGCAGGCATCTCTCAACCAATTTGACCACTCAGAGTGTGAATATTATGTATTTTTAATGTAGCTGGATATGTAAATATTTAGATGTTTGGTCTTGTTTGAAACTGGAGTTTCCGTCATGATACCTCTGATACACAGCTCACCAATCAGCACAGACAATCGATAAGAAGGTTGAAAGCGGCGTTAAGGTGACACACCCATTAAAGAAATGACGTTTTAAATGGAAACATTGAATGTGGCATAAATGGAAGATTACTCTGAGTAACATGCCTTGATTTTGCATATGTAAAAAATTCATTCAGGTATGTGAATGTTTTACTACACACGCTTCCTCCGTTGGTTGGATCTCCTCATACGTCTATCTGTTGGTCATACGTCTTTTAGATTCAGAGCAGAATCTTCCCAGTCTAGAACCTGGGCTGCGTTCAGTCGGCGCACACGTTCAGTTTTGGAGGACAGCGATCAAAGACATCTTGCACAAACCTGCATGTGCATGTAATCCTGCACAACGACGGACTTGTAAATTGAGTGTGTGAAATGAAGCTGAAGTTGTGTTAATGTGTGCGATCAGGTTTTTTTGACGATGAAGTGATAGACTTTCTAAAGGCAGACCAGCAGTGACTGAGGAGTCCCTGACCCATGGAGACATGTTGGAGCCTTGACAGCCAACGTCAGCGTCACTCCCACACACAGTAACATCCACTACTAATGCCAACCGTGATGAAGGAGGATGGACACTGGCGACCTCTTCATTAGGGCTCAATCCATTTTCTGTCTCTGCTAATTAGTCTCTGCTTGACTAATTAAGATTCTATCGTTAAGCTCTTATTTTACGCACTGTATTGGCTTAATGAAGCCCATTGTACAGTAAATGACAGATGACTGCACGAATTGCTTTTGTCTGTGAAAAATGAGGACAAAGTCTGTGTATTGTTCTTTGCATGTGCGTTCTGACCTTTAAACAATCGTATGTAGAGTTCAACTATAAGACACACAAACACACACGGTGGTGCGGTGTGTAGCCATGGTGCCACTGATGCCAGGCAGATGCTACGTTTGCCTCTTCAAACAGTCAAAACCTATGTTTTTTATGCTTGCACTCCAAGAAATCAGACGATGACTTCAATAAAATCAGCTGTTACAGTCTCAAACTGCAAGAGATACTTTGTACCATGTCTAAACGATGGCCGTGTCTCTGTCGGATCACTTGTTAAACTTCGAAAATTAGTCAGAAGCTCAACTGTCATACGGGGGTTAAATTTTGGCCTAAGTGTCTGTCTGACTGAAAGCAGCACTGGGAAAATCCTGCCTGATCCGTGTGGAGCTGTACGGAACCAGGCCTCGTGCATGCTTCCCACGATCAAGACCCAACCACACAGACACTACATATTACCTAACGGGAAGAGCGGCTCCAATAAATCATGATGTCTCACTCCGCAGCACGACAAACACACAATCCACCAGGCTGTGGACGATCATACACGCTGCTGTCTGTAATTGCACAAAATAAAATGTGTATTGTACCTTAATCAAGTTGTTGTGCTCAGGGGGTTCTGAGCGGTGGTTATTCCCCTGCGCTCTTACAGTCATTAGGGTGGTGTTAATTAAGGACCGAGTCTGCCTCCGTCCTCAGCGTTTGTCCCTTCATCATGGTAAAATCAGCACTGGACAAGCTCAGGTGACACCTACAAATCACAAATCCCCCAAATCT
Source organism: Brotula barbata (assembly GCA_900303265.1). NCBI lineage: Eukaryota > Metazoa > Chordata > Actinopteri > Ophidiiformes > Ophidiidae > Brotula > Brotula barbata. The sequence continues at coordinate 22,820 of OMNV01010104.1, read as the reverse complement.
GTCTTGTCAGATCTCTGCCCGTGCTTTTATGCTTCAAACTGGAGAGAACAGAAGGTTTAAAAATCGTACATAAGAGCCAAAGCCTAAACTGGAGGCCTGACTTATCTGTCCCAGACAAAATGCCCCGTCTGAGCCACACAAACCTTCCTACGGAAAAAAAAAGCACAGATTTCAAATCGTGATTTTTTTTTTCTGAGAACACTTCGCAAGAATAACCAATAATTCTCAAAAGTATGCCAAGTAGAGTAAGAAATTCCTTTGGAAAGCACCGAGAATAATATTCCTTTCATTGTGCTGATGCCACTTCTACTGCAAAATCTCCATTTGAAGACAGAAGAAACAACAGGAAACTTGGGTTTATTACGAGTTGTTCACATATCCATTCGTCTGATTTGAGGGACACGTGGACTCCCTCGCACTGGGAGATCTTCGTAAGCCGTGATAGCTGTTTTCACACTGCATTACTTGGCCCTTTGCCATTAACCAGTTATAACTCAACATCCATCAGTGCAAAGAGGCCACCTGCAAAGCTGATGACACAGCCATCTCTCCCCTGCTATCATAGGAGATTACCAAAGCCTTTTGGTGTCCTGACGGCTTCCAGCAAACCGCAGGAGCCACATGCTTTCTCAATCAAAGCGGCTTGAGTGCTGGTCCCCATATTTCCAGATGGGAGAACTCCAGGAACCTTTTCAATGTGTACAGATATCATCCACATACTAACCAAAAGATCACGTGCTACCACACTTTGACGCTACAAATACTGTGTTGTGAGGCATTCACCAAGGGGTCCGTGGACGTTTATTGTTTGACCATAAACACTAACACATGCTACTATTCTGTCATCTCTTCCAAACATCTTCCTCTTTGATAGCCGTAAGCCACCAGTCTCTCCCTTCACTGACTGCCACCCACATGAAGCTATATTCAGGGCTCTGTCACACACCGTCATCCACAACTGCTGTGATGTGACCAGTTGGACGAGTCTTTTCATTAGGAGACTTAAGGAGGGAGGAACTCTGCCGTGCAGCTAAAGTGAACCAAGCACAGAATGGGCAGCTGCTTAATGAGAGCGTCACGATTCCCATGGTCACATGACAGTGAGCGTGGAGAGAGAAGAAGACTGGAGAGGGGAGAAGTAAAGAGAATGGACGGGATGAATAGAGGGGGGGAAGATGTGGAGGAGGAGGAGGATTAGGGCAGTGTGGCTCAGCGTGGTTTCCTTTAGTGCCATATAATTGCCACTGGTGGAAGACCTCATCCCTCACGCACACATACACCCACCGTCTATGTCCAGCTTCAGATGGACAGACCTGTGTCTAAATCCTCTTATTCAGGACCGGTCGGTTCTCTAAAGCTGCAGGTACTCCCTTCTTTTGTCTTTGTGTGCATGTGAATGTGTGCGTGACTAACTTCCAAACTCCAGACATTAATAGGATTTGTGTAATCAGACTCCAAAGCCGCCAGCAGAACATAATTAAAGGTAAAGAAAAGAAGAACCCAAGGTGAGGACACAAATCTTTACACGGTGCCTCCAGCAGCCTGAGAGATAAAGCAGAGATTTCCTGGGTGCAAGCACAAACAAGAGGGAAAACAACGTAATCGGTAGTTTTAACGAGAGCTAATGAATTTTGTGTGAGCTTGTTAGGAGTGACAGACCCGTGTGGGTTTTTTTTAAATGGCCGACACCATACTGATATGGCCCAATACGAGGCCAATTCTGCTGTCTTTTTTCCCCAGATTGTGTTCAAGACGAAGTCAGTGACATACTGGACCTTCATCTGCCTCCACCTGTGGAGTCCGTGCTCACCAGCTCACTCTTGGCCTTCCCACCTCGGTGTTTCCGTTTAAATTTCAGTGCTCTGTCCACATTACCACATAATGTATAATTATCTTGGATTTAGACAGGGTGCTTTAGATAAACCTCATAATTAACAGTTTAAATCAGGCAGAATATAATCGCTGCTCTGTCGTTATTAAATGATTTGATTTGCATTTCATTGAACTGGTTAAATGATCCACTTTTGTAAATGCTCTTCAGGAAACAGCTTATGTTAATCTTTAACCCTGTGATGTCTTATTTTGACAGTAATTTTTGCATAATTCCACAGCACTGCGCTTTTGTTTGTGTGTTTGTGTGTGTGGGTGGGTGGATGTGTGCTTTTGTGCAGCTGTTTGTCTCAAGAATCTTATCTTTTTCTCCCACAACTATTGTCACGACCTCCATCGTCATCTGGTAATTTAGCTTCCTGGCTGATTTGTGCCTGCTGGAGGCATAAACACATCTCATCGGAGTTTTATAGCAGCAGAGCCGACGGAGGACTTGGCCCTAACATGAACACACCCACAAACAGGCACACAAAAACACACTGCTGCTAACTACATATGATCCAATTCCCATGTACTTCAGCTTGTTCTCATGTAAGATGGAGACTGGGAGTAAAACGTATCAAAGTCTCCACTGGTGTCATATCTGCCATATTTTATTTTTGTTTTTAATCGTTCTTTGACTGTACAGAGGCTTACTTGAAAAAGGCCCGATTGTCGCAACTGAGTAAAGTGTAGATTTTCAGCATCTTAAAAAGGCTGAGATTAAAACGTTCACCTGCTGGCTGAAGGCTTACGATGCTGAGGGATTATGCTAACCAGACCGTCAGACTGACGGTGTGGGAAGACGTGAAGGCCTTGTGGGTTGATTTGTCAAGTCATCCTACATACTGGATGACTTAACAGTTACCGAGGTTAGTCCAACATTCAGCTTGGGGTTTTAGCTTTCATGTGTTCTGACACTCAAATGTGGGACTCCACATTTCATGGGCTGACAGATGAATAAAAATACTAAATCCAGTATATAACGCTCTGCCATGCAAAGCCTCAAGCCCTGGCCACTGAGACAGAGCGTTGACAGATGGGTTTAAAGTTCGAACTGGAAAATGTCTGTTATTTCTTGAGCAAAAAAAATCACTAGATGTCTGAGAAAACAACACAGAGGTTTGAATTTTCAGCCATTCACCGATAGTGCCATGTCAAGTATAAACATCTTAACTAAAACACAGGTAGAGAAAACATATTACTTCTCTTTGGTCCTTCAGTGGACCTCTGGGAGAGCATTTAGTTGAGCATCCAACCAACATTTTCCATCAAATAGTGACAGAAAGCCCCATCTGAGAGTCAATATCACCGGAACTCCAGCAGATTAGACACATTAGACAGGTAAGCATTTCAAATGTCACCAAGCTGTTTAAAGTGGTGTTTGTGTGTGATGAGACAGCAACTCTTACGCACCTCTCACACTATATGAATGGATAATGGATGGAACAGAGGAAGTGGTGTGTAGTGGGACACAGAGGCTCAAAAGAAAGAAGGGCATAGAAAATATTCTCATCCTTTAGTCTAATATACAAAGTTCCACAAAACAGCTGCAGTCGCTTGCAGTTTGATCAAATATTTGACATGCTGCTGCAGTCAGGGCACGTTTTTTGTTTTTTTTTGCGTGATTATTGTCATACATTACTACAAACTCCACCTTGATAGATTTAAAGTGATGAAAGTACTACCTACGGGGGGGGAAGACTAGCTTATGGACTAAATTTAAGGTGCTTACAAAGCTAATGTTCTGAACCGGGCTGTCTGCCAAAGGTTCCCATGCTGAAATGAGTCCTGATTCCTTGGTGCCAAATGCAGGAAAGTTTGTGTATTCCTGCAGTTTGTTTATTTTTTCATGTATTGTATTCCAATAAGACTGATGTGATCGTGTGGTCGCTGTGTCATTGTGTGGTTGTTATGTGACGTCAAAATGTAGTCCTTGTCAGTTTTGTATGAAAATGTCCATATGGTTGTATGCTCATGCTACAGACAAAGTCTACATGTACTCCTTATCAAAATCCTAAAACTCTATAAACTTTCTGCCTGCCTTCCTCTAGTGGGGAAGGAAAGAATGTTGATGTGAAAGGCACTTTCAACCCTGTGCTCCTTGGGTGTCTTCAAAAAAAAAAGCACAGTCAAGAGAGCTACTTCGTTTCATCTTGCCTTACACAGAGATACACACTTTTGCGCTGTGAGGAGGAACGACTAATGCAGTATTGAAGTACAACTGCTTCACTGCCTCTCCAGTCCACTACACTCACTATCGTAAATTAGTGGGCATTTCTCCTCCTCTGACAGAGTGTGTAACTGCAAGTGCAAGTGTGACCAATTCCCATTCCCATTCAATACCACGGGCTACACTTGTGGTAATCAGGAAGAGAAAAGCCATTCTTGGATGGACAACAGCGAGCTGGAGAGCGTGTCCCGTTCCTTTTCAATGGGATTCAATAAGCGTAGCATCGGTACCATATTTTCACAGAGCTTCCCGTGAGCTTAAGCTGGGCACTGACAAGACAAACAAACAAAGTGTAAATCAATCTTAGATCAGGCTCAATTCCTGGTTCTCCCTCATGTACACACACAGTCACGTGTACAAAAAGAATCACACACCCTGAAATTGAAGCCAGAGATCTTTCCGAAAGCAAAGCAAGGAGAGGAAGTGAAGTCGCTCCACTGCTGTCAGTGAACACAAAGGTGGAAGAACACTGGGCTGAAGAGGGGTGTCCAACTTCCTGCTGGGAGAAAGGAAATAAACACTTCCATATGCAGTGCGTGCCAGAAACACACCTAACCTGGAGTCAATTCACTCACACAGCGCCATAAATTTGAGCAGGAGGGCCCTAGTTAGCAATTCACCTAGCATATGAAAGAGATTTGTTTTGGCTCCCAGAGATTTATAGTCAACAATGCATCATTTATCACAACAGCTCCACAGAAACACAATTAAAAAATACTGTTACAAGCAAATGAACGTGATGAAGAAAAGTGACAGCAAAAAGCACAGATGAGTGAGTCACGCTGGCAAATCCAGAGTTGTAGGTTCTAAATTCACACTGGTCTTGGGGTATGTGGTCTGACCGTAGTGTGTGTGTGTGTGTGTGTGTGTGTGTGTGGCCACAAGCAACAGATCCTGTTCCTTAAGATGCCCCAAACCTCCTGGGGAGACAGTGAACTCTGCACTGCAATGATATTTTTCATATTCAAGAACAATTATTCATTCATACCAAACGTGGACCTCCTGTATCCCTCAACACAAAACTCACAGATACAGAGCTGATCTTAGACTGGAACTTATCTTAATGTAAAACACTTACTTCATTCAAACTCACATCGAAATAGAGGGGGGGGG
>OMNV01010104.1:0-14162 GCA_900303265.1 Brotula barbata | reverse complement strand
TATTTGTTAAAAAATAAATAAATAAATATTATTATTATTATTATTATTATTATTATTATTATTATTATTAATAATAATAATAATAATAATAAATAATTAATGATTAAAGCGGACACATTGGAATTTTTAGTTTTCTTAACCCAGGATGACTCTACCAGGGGGACGTGAAGGTAGCAACAATAGTACGATGTGCGCATGCGTACTGGCTTCCCTGGAGGCAACAGGCACAATAAGCATTGAAGAACGTTTGTCTGTTCTTCTGTATTGTTTTATCTGTAGCAGGAAGAAAGCGGTGCTTTCAGTTAGACCTATATGTATACCTTATATTTTTAAGTTACTGCAATCTATTGAAACGAAATATATCTGCCATGGTACATTCATTGAATATCTTTTTTAGTTTGTATACCATTCCTGTAGCACACATATTTCACATGAACATTATCTCTAATAGTGACTCATGCTGAATGAAATGACTGTCAGGATTGCTGCTTTTCAGGTTACATTCAAGTTAAGCTTGTGGTTGTTTTCATGTGTGGATGAAACCAGTCTCTCTCTCCCTCTCTCTCCCCCCTCTCACTCAATCCACTTCATATGAGAAACATGTGTTTACATTGCCAAACAAAAATATATGTGCAATTAGATAAATTAGAATGAAAAAAGCTGTGTAGCAGTGCAATGTTGAAACAAGTACAACCCTATAAATCAGCAAATATAAGGGATACAAACAAAATATATGTATCATTAAAGATACATAGTATAAAGAAATGTGTTCTCCCTCCCTGCCTCTGTCTCTCACTCTGTCTCCCCTCTCCCTCTCTCTGTTCACCATCTCTCTCCCTCTCTTTTCTTCTCTTTCTCTCTGTAAGTATGCATGAGGACAACTTCCACTGTAGTTTTTCCCTGCGATAAATCTAGACAATTATATGTCTGAGAGCTACATGTTGGCGAAAACTTCTATCTAATCACAAAGGAAAGCTTTCTTCGTTTGAGATTATAACTAAGTCAAAGATTGATGAAGTGTGTGTAAAAGTCAGGAAACAACAAGACAACGGCATGGACGCTCAGACAGACAGTCAGTGAGAGGAGAGAGCAGACTGAGCACACACAGCATGATGGGATCAGATGGGCCAGGCCTCTCACCTAGGGAACAGCAGATGAGCTTTTCCCATCCTAAAAATAACAGTCAAAGTGCTCGTGGTCCCATGGGAGAAAAACCATTGGCCTGGATGGGACAGGAAGTAAAGAGTGCATTTAAAGCCCAAACCTTATTATTTTATCTTGATCTGATATCAGCTGGTTTAATATTTAGTCAGCAGCAACTTTTCCTTTTTCGGCTGCTGAATATAACAAACAGTGTATGAAACTTACTGAAAACACAGCGGCCAAGACAAAAAAAGTCATACATAATGAACATCATACATCTACACAGCAGCATCAAACCGAGCAGAAGAAACCAGGACGATCCTATGAAATATACATTAACCACAGATACGCACGACGCCGCACGAGAAAGCAGCAAACTTTCTCACCCGGCGAGACGTTACGGTCAGCTTCTCTAAACGGGACCCTGATTGGCTGATCCCTGTAGTTCTTCACGTCACTTCACTACTTTCACTCAAGATAAACTCATACTGGAGTTTGGCTCATTTTTTTATCTAAAATTTGAATTACTGCAATAAATGTTTGTTTTATTTTTATTTTTAGTATTATGAGTATTAGAATTATTATTAGTAATTTATGTTTGAGCTATTTTGCACAATTTTCTTGGCGGATGAATAAAGTGTGTTAGGTTAATCACTCCTACCATTGCCCTTATCCAAGGCACGAGGCGGAAGATCTGGAGATGGTGTCTTTTGTCTCTTTCTGTCTTTCTTTTTTTCTTTCTTTGATATTTCATCTTATCCTAAACAGATCAAAGAAAATCTGGGTGATTGCGAGGACGTTCAGGTTTTCTAAAATAAAGACTCTAACTCACACTGTGTACTTAGTGGTGCTGCAGTGTTGAGCAAATGAAAGCGGTACAAAGGGGGTACTTACACTCCATACCAAGAGAATGTACCTCCCCGCTGGAATGAAAGCAGCTACCCCCGGTGGAGGAGAAGGACTTAAATGTCACAAATATAGATCAGATCTGATAATACTAATAATAATACTAACGACATACGTTTGTTTACAAGAGTCTTTGCCTGCTGCATGTCGCTTTGCTGTTATCGTCTACTGAAAAAAACCCAATGTTGACTGAACGCGGTCAGTTGAACAATAAATAAATGAATATTTTTCAGCTGGACTTAAGGTTATGATATATAATGCATTTCTATACACTGTAAGGTCTGCTGGCTGCTGCCTCCATCCTCACTGGGTGGAGGGCTGATAAGAGGGAGAACAGCGAAATGGGCAGTTTGAAAGATTAGGTGCATTTATGTGTATGTCAGCTCGCCATGACCTCCAGTAGAGGGGTGGGGGCTGGGGGTCACGGAGCATCGCCATGTTAGTGTGGCCATTTCAGACAGACAGACAGACAGACGTGAAATGACAGAAACATTGCCAGGGGCCCAGCTCTTCCTGGTGTCCTCCCTCCCATCCGTGAGTGTGTGAGAGCCACCGTCCTCACGGTAGCGTCCATATTTCACCATCACATTCCCTCTGTCTGTGTTTGTCTTTCTCCCTCATTAAAAGATTCAAATGTCTGCACAGTTGTCTCTCAACTGCACACGATGCAAACTGCACTTACAACATAAAGCACTGACATCCTTACGAGCCGTATACAGTACGCTGTAGGTACAAGGAACCACGCTGCATTTTCCAGCAGAGCGTTATCGTTTCTATAAGTCATCCACAGACAGACAGGGATGATAAAATGCTCATCCTCATGGTCAATGTCATCAATCTTCATCTTGAGGAGGAGTTCGATCCTTAGAAAAGTCAAGACCCCATCATATTTAGGGTTCCCCTCTCTGTGTAACTTGCTATTTTTTAACTCACACACAGATACACCATTCCAACAAACACACACTTACACACTACAGCTGCTTTACAAAGGAGCCCGATGGGGAGTTCTGAGGACTTTGGTCTGTGTTGTCATGATGATCGTGGTGATCGTGGTGATCGTGATGATCCATGCCTCAGTGGAATTTTAGAGCTGAGAGGGTTCATTTTGACCATTAAAGGCGGACAGGTCCTGGATACGGGTTTTGGTCCGTTTCTCGTCACAATAAATGATTGATGATTGCTATAAACCTAACAAACCGAAGGAGACTTTCAGGTGCCCTGAAATAAAGACCATACCACTGCATCACCGGGCAAAATAGAAGAAAACGGAGGGGGCGTCACTTACTGTCCTTACCCAGAGAAAATAAAAGCCTGCTACACCTTCATGAATAATGGTTCCATTTGTACAAACATGAATATGAAAGCACAGCACACCGAAGAGTAACTTTTAATGGTAACAAATCGAACGTACATCATGATACAAACACAGCTTTCCGTGTCAGTTTGTTTCCAAGCTGCATTGAAGAATCTTTTGTGTCAATGTTCCAGGTTTCCTGAAAAAAAACATCAATGCTGACTGCCAGGATGAGCTCATTAGAACAAGAACTACTCAGACAGTGTAAAAACAGTCCCAGTTTCATGCTGCAAGGGATGATGTAGGGATGATGAGGAAGAAAAATGGAAATGGACAGGAAAGAAAGACAGAAATAAACGAGACAATAACATTTTAAATTATCCGTCGGTGCCAAAGATGGAGATAGACTGTGGAGTATAATGTGATGTGGCCTGACACCTGACCTTTCAGCACATCCATCCTCTCTCCTTCACTGTAAGTTATACCTCAAAGTCTCACTCTGCTTGGAATCCATCGCTGCTTTCCCTGACATTTAATACTTCAGGTTTTTGCTCTACGTGCTTACTTTAGAATAGCAAATGACAGGAAGTGAACGTTGTCTAAATATTTAAGTGAATGCCATATGTCTTTTTAATCCGCTCTCTAATCGCTCGCGATGCAGCAGCAAATCACGGAGACTGTAGGTTTTTAAGGCCAAGGCTGTCACAGATCTTGATTTGTTTAATGAGATCAGAGTGGTTGGTGCGAGCAGCTGTTGCACTGAAGGAAAAAACAAAACAAAATGTGTTTTGATGGATGAAAAGCTGTGGACGTGTAATCCTATATGCAGGCTGGGGGGGCCACATATGACCTGACGTTATCTGTGCCGTGCCATCCTCTTCATGCGTAGCGCTACAAAGCACCATCTGCATCTGTCAATACACCCGTATGATCCTTTTATTTCCTTGTACAACAAATGAAGCCGACTTGAATCACGGTCGCTGACCTGCGACTTATCTGTGCTCATCACTTAACGCGCTCTGCAAATGAGGAGGTCATTTTTCTACCTTTGATGTCACTTTAATCTACTTTACCTCTGTGCCCTGATAATGCCTCATTCGCCATAATATCCACAGAGTGAGACTGGGAGGGGGTGGGAGGAGTGAAATCCGTCTTTTAACTAAAACACTGCTGCAAAGCAGGAAGATTAAGGATGAATGGCTGGACATAAAAGCCCACAGATTATCTGAGTGTGCAGCGGAGAGCTGTCATATCGCAGCCAATGACAGCAGCTTTTCATAATCTGGACTAATGAAGTGCTTGGAACAGTCAGGGCCTTTCATTTACTGTATGCTCTACTGTACCAAAGTGCCTGATAAACAGAACTCTGCTCATTTTTTAACCTGAACGAGGAGTGAGCAACTTTGATCTCAGGGCTGGCCTACGGAGTGACTTATTCACTTCATTCAGCATCTTTTAATCCATTAAATCACATCACATTACAAACACTGGCAGGGCTCCCAGGTCATAAAACTCCAGCTGAACCTGGATGATGCAAAGCTTCGGCTGCCACATGATTTAGATACAGAAAACACTGTGTACTTTGAAATACTGATAGTGTTTCCATTTGTATTTCTAAACACCAGTCAGGTCTGCTCGCTTTATCTCTGCAACAAGTACGCCTCTTCTTGCTCAAAGGAACAAACATTTGAAGAATGTCGACTCAAAAGTATCTTCTCCCAGACTGTCAACAGACAGAAACTTAACACACACACAACCTGTCAAACTCCACGTGTTGAAAAACATGACTGGCAGCTTTGTCTGCACCTCAGATGTGCAACATTTGACTTATTGTGTCACGAGCTCTACCTCAGGGATCCAAAAGGTTCCCAGGCAACAGGGGATACGTGAAGCCTCCTGGGTCTGCCCCGTCCCAGTCGGACATGCCTGGAAAAACGTCTCCAAGGAGGCCTCCGAGAGGCGTCCTGATTAGAGGCCCGGACCGTCTCAGATGGTTCCTTTGAGTATGAACTCCGAGCTCCCTCCTGATGTCCAGCCTCCTCACTGCATCCCTCAGGGTGTGTCCTGACACCATCGAGGAGAAACTCATTCCAGACGCTCGTATACATGATTTTAAACCACACCAGTCTACCGAAGGATCTCAGGCCCCATCCTGGCCCCGTTGTTCAATAGGAGAGAGAACGATCTACAAACAATAAAGAACTGTGGTCTCAGACTTAGAGTTCAGTCTCTGCAGCAAACACATCCGAACATGATGCAGGACACAATGATGAAGAAAACGGAATGACGTCATCTGCAAAAAACTCCCAAAACTGCACATATACCTTCCATCTGAAGCCGCCTCCGGTTTGTTACTTATTATCTGCTGCTCAGAAGAACTCCGGAGCTTTTAGGGCAGTTACAGACCCACGGGTTCATCAAATATAAATACAACCTGGGTAAGAGAGGTAACAATAAATAAATGTTAACATAAAAAGCTATTATACAACACATGTGTGTGCAGCTATGCCCACTGTCTGCGCACACACACACACACACACACACACACACACACACAAACACACACACACACACACTTGCTTTAGGTGTTTGCTTTGGTAGCTCTAAGTGTAAGCATCTTGTTTTGTAACACCCGACTGTAACAATATGTACACTTGAACTCTTCAACATTCCATGCAAAAGAGAGAGAGAGGGAGAGAGAGAGAGAGGGGGGAGGGAGAGAAAGAGAAAGAGATAGAGAGAGACAGGGAGGGAGATAGGAGGAATGATCCATGTTGTGATTAGCTGAGTATAAATGGGTGGGTCATGCTTTCTGGATTAAAGCACAGTGATTGATTCCGTGTTTGATAGTCTGATACTCACTCACCACCAAACCAGGTTTTTACAGTTACAGGCAGGTTTTACACACTGTGGACGTACCTCTACTTTGTACTACATGACATCTTCCATGTTCTTCTCAGGTTCCTCTGTGGTACAACCTATAAACATTTCTTTTTTTAAATCCTTGTTATGTTTGCATGCTCTTGAAAATGTATTCATTCCTTTAATCGTTGTTCGTCTGTACTGTGAGTATGAGTAAGATGTACACACATACAGAATAAATACCAAGTTTATTTGTTTCGCACAATACTACATCCATCCTCTCAAAGGGCTTTAAAACATCCACAGAACCACAACATCAGTCGGTCCCTGGATGTGTGTGTGTGTGTGTTTGGTCGTGGTCGAGTACAGGAAGAGACTCAGCTCCACTCTTTTCCACTCCAAACCACCCGTGCGACTCTCCACTCCGACATTCATTTTCGTGACAGAATAATAATCTGCATCTGTTATTCTGAATAATCCTTTTTTGAATTGTTCTAATTTTCATCCATTAAATATGAAAGGTCGGGTAAACGATCAGGACAAACCAAACGCCAAGGAGGGAAATCAAACCAGGCAATCTGTAAACAGTAGACAGCAGTGAAGACAGCAAGCTAAGAGCAGGCGGGGAGGCCCAGAGTCCAGGACCGGCAGAGATGAACCACAGCACCTACATAGTGGAAGGGAAGGGCGGGCTTAAGAAGCCCAACCATACAAATCAATGGCCACGTGCAGACAAAACCAAGAAAGAGGTAATCTAATCACATGATAGGAACTGACCAATCACATCCTTCGTGTCAGAATACCGGCGTGGAAATTGGAAACGAGCAGGATCAGGGACCCAGGAGGTCAGCTGATCGGTCAGGTGGTCTACACAAACAGAACTCACAACCGGACACACATGGGCAAGGAAAGAGAGCGAGCTACCGGGCATCACAGGAGCACAGATTATACGGATTGACAACAGTGTCAGTGTGGAAGCAGAGGATTATGGACTACAGGAGCCCTCACAGTCCTGAGAGGAATTCTAGTCTCCCTAATGAAGTGTTAGCGACCAGGCAGGTGGTAACTCACGTGTCACGAAGACAACTGGCTCTTTAATGTGCCACATTAACAATCACATCCATAGGATCATAATCCACGTGGGATTAGATGAGGACAGGTGTTAGTTGATAGAAGATTTGGATGTTTTGACACACTGTAGGAGTGAAGTACCTGGAACTCGGTCCCACGGTGCAGAACAAGGCTCCATTGTGCCCAGGTACTCCTCCTTTACTCCATCAAAGCACACAATGGGGAAAGAGTTCCTTATCAGCGGCCGTGACCTCACTCCTCTAAACAGCTCCGATTGGATCTGGCGGGATGAGGGGCATCATTAATCATCATCTGTTTTCTCTCATTTCAGTCTGTATCTGTGAGAACCCCTGACTTTTCACTGTAAACCTGTAAACCCAGGGTCGTCTCTTCCCCTCGACTCCCAGACCCCGGCTCAGTGGTCAGGGACAGTCGCAGAATACACACACACACGCATTCATAAAGATTTAACAGGGAACCCAGTGGAACCTGGACGTGGTCCAAAGCACAGCAGTCCTGGTCGTCCCTGGAGTTTCTTCATATATGGCCTTCATGATGGTTTCCTTTGGGCCGGAGCAGATCCTTGTTTGAAACCCCTACGCTGCCTCCCCCTCTATCAGGAAACTCAAGAAGACGGACGGGGAGCAGGTCACGAATTCAAACACGGTTAGGAGGATTCCTGGTTGAGGTTTGCCTGGGTGTGTGAGTTGAACCACATCAGAGGGAGCCTATGGAACGTGGCGTCGGAGTGCAGGTGGTTCCCCTCTCACTAACCCAGGCTGGATGGAGCCGCTCCATCAAACAAAGAGCGAGGAAACAAATACAGTTGCGACTACATCTGTTCTCCTCACTATAAAAGCTGCAACATTTGTGATTTATCAGGGTGCTGCATGTTAGACGAGTGATAAAAATCTGGGATTGACACTAATATCGTGTGTGTGCTGCTTGGGGATGTTGAACAAAGACCATGTGGAGAGAATGAGTTTGAAAAATGATATATAGATCCAGTAAAGATGATTGTGTCATCAGTAATCATCCAAATGAAACCACTTATCTCTGCTCCGAAAGTCACATTTTCACACAGGCTCCTTCTCTGTTTGTTAGCTGGATTATTTGAAAAGGATTAAGAAGAAAACCCGTCAGACATGATCCAGGGCATAACAAACGAAATGTTGATAATGTCTTAAAAAATACAAAAACAACACACATATTTGTATACTGGATAAAAAACAAAAAACAAACAAGGATTCATATAATCAAGATTAGTATCTCCGATTATTGGATTTGGTCTAATTATTATAAGTACAAAATACTTTTTGGTATTTTCCACCCACCTGAAAGAAATCCTGATGTTTTTTTGTATCAACATACTTTTTGTATTTTCAAATTACTTTTATTCAGTCATACTAACATTTATTAAAATTTCCCCCCTGGATTTGATTAATTATGAAATATTCAGTAATTTATGTATCAGTTGTAAATTGTATGGTTTCATTTCCATAAATCCTTTTGTACAGTTTACCTTTTGTGGGTAAAGTTTGCTTAAAAATCTCAAATTGCCGTTGCTATTATCGTCGCTAAGTGGAGGCTCGCTAATACATCGTGGCACTGCTCTGGACGGGGAACTGGGCTGTGGTTCCTGAACCCTCTGCTCCAGGCAGGTGAGTCGTTTTATCGGAACGAGTCTTCTCATTCTGTTGTGCCTTGGTGGAGACGTATCTGCAATGTGGGACTGGGATTGGGATCAGATTAGGGTTAGATGGGCCTACTGTAAAGATAAGAGACACCACACATACGGTGACAGCACTCAGGGGACATGATGGCGACCCTCCTCAGTGTGTACTGGAACACAGAGTCTGAGTTTGTCCTGTTTCAACAGAAGGTTTTCTCCTGAGTGACTGTCGGTCTGTGTGTGTTGATGATGATGATGATGATGATGATGAAGCTTTGTGTCTCACCATGAACACATGATATATTCACCACGTAGCCTAATGTCACAACTAAACCAATAAATGTCAAACTAATCGATCAGCACCACACAACACAGAACTGAATGGTACGGACGGTAAAACATAGAAACTTTATCACACAGCACAGCAGACAATATCATGAAGGAGAAGACAGGGATTCTTTTTTAAGACTACATTAACAGTACCAGAAATAACTACAAAGTCTGCCTCACATACTTCACATACTGCTATTTTGGGTAGTGTACAACTTTTTGAAAGAAATAAAAATAAATGCCTGTCAACAAGTCAAAACACGGCCAAGAATCAGCTCGTAACAACGAGCAGCGATGGAAAGAGACAAGATGGGTGAAAACACACCAATAACGTCTGTGCTTCTCACTTAAAGGGATGGCAATCGTTACTCTGAAACGTAAAAGTACTGTGTAAATACTTCTCTCTCTCTGTGTTATCGCCTCTGTCAGGTTTTCACCGCCATCTGTCTGTAGGTCAGCAGGATTTCTCACCAGGTCATGAACCGATTCTCGTGACTTTTGGTGGACGCGTTGGACAGGATCCAGGGCTAAACCCCTACATTATGGTATGGTACGGCCTAATTGCTATTCTTATATTTTGGTCTTTGACGTTTGAACCAGAATTCATAGAACCAGAACTTTTTTTTGCATCCATTCATTCAGGCCTTTTTCACAAAGTAAACTTTCTACCAGTATGGATTTTATTCTAAACTGTTGCGTGTCAGAATGTAAAAAAACTCCACGTTTTCACATATACTCTTTGTATTCTTATGTTTGAGTGGGTGTGACTCTTTCATCAGAGAGTTATATTTCATAAATGAATTTGCCTCTGTTAAATTTCATTTTGTCTTAATTGGAGGACACTTGGGCCTTGGCAGAGGTATGCACATCATGCAAACAAAATATCAGGCGGCCATTGGGTCCCTCTGGTGCGGTAACAAAAAAAGT
The DNA here is from genome assembly GCA_900303265.1 of Brotula barbata. Taxonomy (NCBI): domain Eukaryota; kingdom Metazoa; phylum Chordata; class Actinopteri; order Ophidiiformes; family Ophidiidae; genus Brotula; species Brotula barbata. The sequence goes on along the minus strand of OMNV01010104.1, from coordinate 3,957 downwards.
ATGGTCCAACGTTGAGTGAAGTTTTGGCCCGGATCCAGGAGACGAAGAGTGAAAACCCAGAGAGAGTGACTGTGGGTTGGGAGGACCGCGAAGGCCTCGGGCCCCACGAGGGCCCGCTTGTTACTCTGGCCCAGTTCTGCACGTCAAGGCCGGATAGGGTTTCACTCGGAGAGGCAGGGAAGTCGCTCCTGGGAGAAGATTGGACGGCAGGGGAGTAAACATTCAGGAAGTGGACAATAATTCAAAGCAGAGCTCCAACAAAAGAAGCCCTTCATATGGATCCACGGAAAAAAATCACATTCAGCTCAACGTACGGAGACTCACACAGACTTCACAGGGGTCACCACAAAAAGACGTATATCAGCTCAAACTATCCCTCTACACACTCCATCAACTACAGCAGAGAGGGCCGCCATCCATAAAAGGACAACACGAGTGTTCAGGACTGACTTCATTCATCCCGTCCCCGACCAGCTTCATCAGCTTTTCAGGCACAGAATAAGGAGCTCACGTCAAAGTCCCGACGCAGGTTCACCCGTCATGTGTCGGATCGTGACCTCCGACAGACTGTAACTCCAAAACGTATTTCATCAGTGATGGAGCACGGGGAGACGAACCGTGAAGGCCTCAGAGCTCACACTCCAAGGGGATAAACTCCAAAGTCCTCACACACACACAGACACACACACACACACTCACAGACCTGTTCCCTCAGACCTCAGCCTGGACCCGCAGCGGTTGAACTTGGTGTGTGGTAAAGTGTGAGCCGTTGTTTTCTTCAGTCTGCCCGTGTTACTGTGTGTGCTGCGTTTAAGGCCTCATACGTCACAAAACAACACAAACCGCCACATCCACCACAGTCCTGATGGAGCCACGACCCTCCACCCATGACTCCATCTTCATGGAGTTTGAATTTCAATATGGTTATAAAAACATTGAATTTCTGGGTAAATCTGGATGAAAAGAACCAGAATGAAGTCATTGTAGGGAGATAAAGGACAGTTTCAAAAAAGCTAAAGGTCACAGTAACAGGACTGTGACATCAGTGGCTGTGACTGAGTGAAGGATTCACTTAGCAGTGTTGAAGAGGCTAGTCTGTCATGGGCGGGACATCATGTCAACCTGCGGGACATCATGTCAACCTGTGGCTCATCATGTCATCGTAGCTGCAGCGAGGTCTTTACCAAGCCCAGAAAAAAGGATTGAGACTTTGAGAAATGTGTGTGTGTGTCTTTATTTCAGTGTGTACTGGGTCCACGATGAGAATGTTTTAGGGTCCAGGGTCAACAGGAGGACAATCTGATCAGTCTCATGCTCATTCTGGGTTGCCCTGACGACGTCACATCTCGGAGGAACGGCAGGGATCTGACGGCGGACATCAGATATCGGTAAAGAGATCAGCAGAAAGTGAAAGTGAAGGCCCGGTGTGTTTCGTGAGATGTGGGATGGAAGAACATTCCATCTGATAGTTGGAGAAAATATCACAGTACTCGTTACGTCAGCGGAGGGCAGGGTCCAAACGCTGAGGAGATGTTTGGATAATCCCGATCAGACGGAGAGAAAACAGGCGGTCCTCAGGGACCGGGGCTGAATGGCCGAGTCCTGTCTGCCGGTCCGGAACATTCTACTCCTCCTCATAGCGTCCACGGGGCCAGATGTCAGGAAACACCTTCGTATGACCATTTTAGAGGACATCAGCAGTCTGCTGTTTATTGCATTCAGCCCACTTCCCATCAGCCTGACCGCCGTCTCAGATTTCACTCTGTGATTTCCTTTTTCTTCCACAGCGGAGGGTGGGGGTGAGAGTTCATCGAGATGGGAAAAAGCGAGTCACACCCTCCACTCCAACATTTCTCGTGGCTGCTTTGCATTCTAAACTTTCCTGAGTCTGACAGGGAGGTCACTGGAAACTCCTCGGTGCTTTTATGTGTTTGCTGAAATAACGAGGATACACTTTGATCCTGAAGGAAGACTTTAATGCTGTTAGAATGGAATGTTGGATAGCTGTGTGGGATACGCGTCACATGATGTCAAGGACCACACTGGAAGTTGACAGAGTGACTCAAACGGTTCCTACACTGAAAGTTCACCCCCTGAACTTTGGGCCCTTTGAAAGGAAACGCACATACCAGCAGGGGCGGCTGGAATAAATAAGATAACAGGGCGGAGCCTCCCCGGCTTTTACAGTCAAGATAAGAACACAAGTATATATTCTATTATTCTGGAATATTTTGTTTTGTTAAAAAATGCTATGTGCTAGAAAAATAGTCAAATGATGTGTGTGTGTGTGTGTGTGTGTGTGTGTTTGTCATCAGACGGTTGTTGTAGTCCATCTGCTGTAACAAGGTGTGGTGTCTTGGCTGTAACTTGGTATCTCCCGTGTGATGCTGCTGTTGCTGTAGTGTGAACGACTACATTTGTTACTCCGCCCACCCAGTATGACCACAGGCCAACACTGGATACCAGTAAAGAACAGTGGATTCATGGGACAGAGACCAGCGACCTGCTGACACGGTCTTATTCTCTGCCATGTTTTGATGTCGTAGCAACACGTTGATCCACCTCCACCCTCCCTTACTGCAGCAGCAGCACTGTGCACGCTGAGTGCTAATGGGACAGGTGGCGGCAGGGGACTGGGGACGGCCACAGACCGATTCATGACGCTGCATTGGGTTAGTGTGAGTACGGCGCACGTTTTAGGTTGCCTTATTCCACCGCATGCACAGGTCTGTCCCAGACTCCAAGACCTCATGAAGACTCTCAAAGGTACGTGACCGGATGTCATCATCAAAGTCTGGGGTCCCAGGGCTTTGAAAGTCACAAACAAGTCACAAACAAGTAAACAGGACGTCATGCATGTAGTGTGAATGGAGTGTGAGAGTGTTTTAAAAGTCTGTGTCTGAGGTTCACACACTCGGGAAGCTGAATGCTGAATTATGGGTAAATTGTACAAGAGATCATCTCCGCTTGCAGCCAGCTGAGCAAAATCAATGATAATGTAGAAATGGCACCTGAAACGACATGAAAGTGTCCGCCAGGCAAGTGTGGCTGAAAGTAGAGCAGAGTGTTTTGGAGATAGTGAAGAGTTAAAGCCAAACAGAAACAGTTCTAACCTTTCACAAACGTTTGTTGTTGCCTCTAAACTCAACGCAATCTCAGCACTGGATCCCCCGCCGCCACACTTAACACATATTGATCTCCATAAACACACTCATAAAGGGCCTTTAACGCCTGCCACGCTGCCGCAGGGACCAGGATGGGAGATGATGATGTTTATCTGATAACCTATAGGCAGCATCCCTCACGTCTCTCCTGAGTGCATCCTTCATCCTCCCAGCATCGTTTTGAAGAACACACGGCAGGAACCAACGGCTGTTTGTGTGTGTTTCTATCATGTTGACATAAAAGTTAGCGTGCGTGTGTGTGTGTGTGTGTGTGTGTGAGTGTGAGAGCTTGATTACTAGCCAGTGTGATTTGTAATTGTACGTCTCAGTGTATACTGTATGTCTCCCATTACGTCACACACCATGAGCAGCTTTATGGTCATGGGATCATGAGTGTGTGAGAGCACAGACAGCTATGCAGGCTGTGTGTTCTGGTATTCTTTATTTCACACAGACTACATCATAGGTATGTGTGTTAAGGTAAAGGACATGACGGGGCGGACATGACCCAGGTAACCAATTTATATTCCCAGGAGTCAAAGCAGGGATCCTGGACGGGCAGAGTAAATGAGATCCCCAAGGAGAGGCCGGCCATGTTTATGGATACACACAGCACAACAAGCACAACAAGCACAACAAGCACAAGAAGCACAAGAAGCTCAGTGCGACGTGGGAAAACTTCAGTACAAGCAGTGCCCTGACAGTGTGTTTCATCCCCGTGAACCTGTTGGCAGGGAAAAATGAATAGGACTCGGATGATGGGATATCAAAATGCTGCCATCTGCTGGCGAAC
>OMNV01010103.1:14954-27372 GCA_900303265.1 Brotula barbata | reverse complement strand
TCCACCATGGACCAACTCATGCAGAAGCTGTCCTTTGAGATGTGCCCAAACTCCTCACTCTGTGTGTGTGTGTGTGTGTGTGTGTGTGTGTGTGTGTGTGTGTGTGTGAGTGTGTGGAGAGAGAATGGTTGGAAGAGAGAGGAAATAATATTTGAGGGACGGGGGAGCAAAGGGCAAAATCAGGATGTAGACCTGAGAAATTGCTGGTGTGTGTGTGTGTGCGTGTGTGTGCGTGTGTGTATGTGTGTGTGTGTGTGTGTGTGTGCTGTAATGTTAGCGAGTGAATTTAATTTCACATTTGGGAAGGAACGCGGCGCAGCTGATTTCCCCAAAGTCCGTCTGTTTGAGTGTTGTTTTTATTAATGTTTGACGGAGATGTTTCAATGTTTTTTCAATAACTGAACAGAGAACGAGGGAGAGAGACAGAGTGTGTGTGTGTGTATGTCTGTGTGTGTGTGTGTGCAGCTGTCTTGTTCTGTCAGTGTGAAGCTCTGCTTTGACTAAAAGTACTGAACTCCATGTTTGAAGGAAAATCGATACTTTGACTTCATTACTTTCATCTTAATCGGTCTGTAAGGTTTTAAAACGTTCAGACTGAATCCGAACGGTTTGATGGAGACGTTTGGTAAAAATGCCAACATCTGTCCGTGGAGTCCAGTTCCTTCGGTTTGACTTCTTCCTGTTTGTGACTCTGACGGTCCAACTCACTGAACTTCCCCAAAGTCCTCCAAAGTTCAAGATCGTCTTTAAACCAACGTTCGAAGTACCGAAGTTTGACCTTTGACCTCAACCCATCCTGGGCCAGGCGTGTGCGATCGCACGGCGCCCACACGCTTCCTGTTCGCGTCTCGTCTTGCCCGTCGGGTCCTCGAACAGATAATGACCGAGCGACGCGAGCTCATTATCATTCCGTTGGCGTGCAGCTGCAGCATCGGCGTCTTATGATAAATGTGAACTACTCGAAACAAAAGAAAGCTGAGGGGACGGGGACCGAGTGTTATAAACAAGGCACAATCCTCCGCCGAAAAAACATTATGAAAAGCTGCTACTCCGACAGAATCCCAGATTAGAGACGTTCAGGTTTGGAGATGAAAAAAGGCTGCGTTGAGTTTCCTCATTCCTCAGCGGAAATCTGCATCTAATAAGACATTAAACCTGTGACAGGCAGAGAATAGAAGCATTTCCATGACAAATACAGCACGGAGCTATAGGACGCAGTACATGAACACACACACACGAGCACGCACACACACACACACACACACGCACGCACGCACGCACACACAGACAGGCAGGGCTGCTGCAGAATGAAACACATGCATAATGAATGCTGGGTATTATCAGTTTGTTCCTTCTCTGCCAGCTGTGTAATCACGAGATGAGATTGGAGAGCAGGGACGGAACCACAACACGTCCACGCTCGCCGGCGGACCGGGCCGCCAGGCGTGAGTCACGGCGAGGGCCTGAAAAGACACAAGGAGCGAGCGCTTGATTTGTTTGGTCTGGATGCTGAGATGTCCTCCAGTGAGGCCGTTTAACACTCCAGAGACAACAAGAGGACGTCCAGGACATCAAACCCACACACCCACTTGGAGATCAGGGTCAGTTCACCTCTGACCCCCTCACGAACGGGAACGAGAGCCAAACAGTTCAAGATTACTGTAAGGACACAAAAAGGCATCAATATAAATACAATAATAACAACAACAACAACAATGAAAGTTAGCGTGCAGCGTGACTACTCTGATGACATCGTTTCCATGGTAACGCCTTGAACAATAATCCTCCTGCAGCCTTTATCTTTGGACGTTTCCAGCCGTCCTATTCCGATTTTAATACCAGATAAAGGCGGACGCTCGCGTGCTGACAGGCGATCCTCTGTGCTAACACGACGACGTTATCTGAGTCTGTCAAAGGAAAATAAGCTTCTTTGGAATAGAAATATGTTTCTGTCAAAAAATCCGATAAGAAACGTGGGAATGCACATTTCACAACAGCTGACGGGAGGACGAACGGTGGCGGTCCCCCGGGAGCCGCGTCTGCTCCCAGACTGCCTCTGGCACGCCGGACTCGCTCCTCTAGCAGCGTGACGACTGGGCGCTGGAGTCTCCGGTCCTGTTAGTCCACGTCGTCACCACGTGGTGTTGCGTTAACCTCTTCTGTCCTCATCTGTCTCCATGATGGACACCTGGACGTTCCTGTTGCCTGCCTCTCTTTATTCCTTATTTGAACGGACAGCGTCATGGAGCTCCGTTCTGAGAGTCAGGCGATGAAGAGTGACGTCATCTGAAGCCGAGCGTTGAATGTTGTCGCTTTATTTCGCTGTTTGTTCTACGTCAACACCGTCCATCCAAGTCCAAAACCAAAGAAGCTGTCTTATCTTATCTAGTCTACACCAAAGATGTTTCACATCGAAGAATGTGAACAAAGATTCTGGCTCTCATGTCGCCATGTGTGTGATGGACGGATTGTTGAGAGGAGAGACAGCGGTGGGTTAGGGACATGAAGACGGGGCTGGAAACCTAAACTCCTGGTTCGGTGGATCGATGGAGGGTTTGTGTAAAGTGGGACTGCCGGGATGCTGTCCGATCATCGTAACATCTTCCTGGAACCTCTGGACCGTAGAGACCGTCTGGGAGGAATACCTCCACTTCCCCTCCGTATCAGCTATCCATCCGTCCGTCCACAGCTGTCAGACAAACACGGCCCGAATCAATGAGACGGAGTGAGACAAAGACAAACAGAGACGTGAGAGCACAGGAACAGCTGCTGGACGGACAGATTCACACTGTGAAGCTCTGCGTCCATTCACGAGTCTGCCAACGTTTCCTGTCCCTGAGGCATTAAGAACTAGAACCACTAGGGGGCGGAGAAGAGCCAAGTCAGACACAGGACAAAACTTCCTCGAGAGATTCTGACTTTGCGGAACGTAGAAAACGTTTGGTGTTGTTGGTTTGTCATTATGTCTGTTCTGCTGCCCCCGGTGGTTGACGCTGGTACTGCACCCCATGGACACGTGATGTTACTTTTGGAGCGTTTTTTGCCTCCTCTTGGTGAAACCTACCAAAGCCGCGTTGAACCGTGCCAGACCCTCGCTATGGATCGGTGCTGGTGCGGGTTTTGTTCCCGTCGAAACGGTCCTGCCCGCGTCCCGAGCAGCGCCGTGCGTTTGATGGATCGGCTTCGTTTAGCTCGGCGGCGAGCTGAACAGATAAGGAAACAGGCAGTCGGCGCGGCGCGGCTCGGTACGATTCATCACCATAAAACATCTGTTTGTGCCGGCGAGTGGGGCGTGAGGGAGGAATGAAGTAGAGGAGAGTGAAGAGAAACAACGGAGGAGAGAGAGAGAGAGAGAGAGAGAGAGACAGACAGACGGTTTGCTGAGGGTGTAAAGGTCACTGTAAAAGTCTGGCCTTCAGTTTGAATGATGCCGCTGACATTTAAAATGACTTACTACTCACACACACACACACACACACACACACACACACTGATGAGACACTGAGCAGATTATCTCTGTCACCTCGTCTTTAGCTGTGTGGACTCATTCGGGCCGCGTCAGGCGAAGGTCTCGACCCCGAGTGAACATCTGACGGCCCGCTCGCTCGGTTTCTGCTTTTAACTCACCGCCAAACACTGCGAGCCCATAATGACCCGAGTACACATCATCGCCCTGTTCCAGTCCTGGACGGCTGAACGCCGGAGCGCTGTGAACACACGGACACGCTGCACATCGGTCCACGAGGTGTCCAGGGTGTCTCACGTCCACCGGGTGTGGACTTCTGTCTCCGGGTGGGCTCCGTGAGCTGCTGATGTGGTCCGAGTGTCTCAGGGTCTTGCTGAGGACGGAGGGCTGGTTGGAGGCTGAGATCCATCGGTGCTGATGCTGCGTGGCGGTAAAGGAAGCTCTCCGCTGTGGTCACGAGCGCCGCCTGGTGACGGAAAGAACGACATCTGTGTCAGGACTCGGACTTAAAAGGACCCAGCTGAGGAGGTTTAGGGGTCCGGTCATGCTCGGCCGTCACTAGGGGGCGCTGTTGGTGGACTGTGCAATGATATTTGATTTGAGATTTCGAGAACAAGAATCGTACGTCAGGTAAACGTCGATACATAAACCGGAACGTGTGGAATCATAAATACTGAGCAGAAATGAGACGTTTTAATAAGGTGTGAAAGAATCAGAGGAGGCATCGATGATGTCAAAGGATGACCCTGACTGTCTCGTTACGGCGGAGAGTCTCGTGTTTGACGTCCATGAAGACCCTGTTGACAGAGGAGACAAATCTGTCGCTCGGCTCGTGATGATGATTTATCAACTCTTCATCCTGAGATCATCTCTTCCATTCTCTCCCCTTCACCTCTTCTTTTTCTGCCATCATTTGCATATTATTGGATAAATTGAGATTTCTTTGTGTTTTTTGAATGACAATTTGATTACAAGAAGATCAAAATAACAATTTCCTCAGAGCGGCAAGAGGAGTCGAATTCCTCCTCTTCCTATTTTCCATACCGATGATTTTCGGCTGTAAGAGCATCCGACACAGATGCAGACACCGTGACGATCACATTCTACACACACACACACACACACAGACACACAGAGGCGACGACACAGAGAAGGGATGAACAGGAAATAGATTGTCCTCAGGTCAAAAGCCTCCGAGCCACACTGCGGTGTTCAAAGGAGACAAAGAGCAACAGAGCAAGCAGGAAAGAGAAAATTTGTAAGGACGGCTGAGAAGTGGAGGGAAGCCAGAGCAGGTTTTATGTCTCAAAATAATAGACTTCCTGCTGGGAATCCAGAGGGAGAGGAAGTATTTTCATTAGACTGGGTCTGAGGGCGAGAGAGGTGAAATCCGTTCCAAATGAGGAGTAGAAGTGGAAAAGCTCCGCCATAGATTTTCCATGAAATGACAGCAGGCTGACTATCGTCATGGTTACCCTCTGTACCACTGTAAGCTCATTGGAAGCCTTTCGATGAGCTGCAGCTGAACTTTGCTTCCATTTCCACTTGCAGAAAATACAGAAAAGTTGAGTGGAAACTATCAGGAAACATTGTGGCACGGTTTCCTGTTGAGTTAAAAGTCTTCAAACAATAAGTTCTTATTTATGATGCACATGCTATTAATATTTACGTCCTTTTCAGATCAGTGCATCGTGAATTTACCTGAATTGTTCCTTGCAGTTCCTCGTGTTTCCACTGGGGGCACTGGCTTCAGCTAGTTAACATAGCTCGGAGACATTCATCATAGGAAAGGACAAAGAGGAATGAAAAGTGTGTAGGTGAGACTCCCGTGGTCGAAACCGTTTAAAGGCAGACGCCATGAACAGAAGGCGTTTAAACTCAGCACGATGGGAATCGAACCTGTGGAGCCCCACACAAAGTGCAAGAGGCACAAAGTTGCCTCGAACAAACCCCTCTGGAAGCACCCGGCATCACAGATTCATCAGCATTCATTCATGTGCAGCGACCACGAGCGCCGCGCCGAGAGGAGAAGAGCTGTGGCGTCCGCACGCTGTGACAAAGCACCGGCCGAGGAATCGAACCAGAGACTCAGAGACGTGCTCTCCTCTGTTTCCTGGCCTCTCCCTTTGGTTGAATTGGTCTTGGATTTCACCGAGCAGCCTTCGTGTGCCGCTCCTGAACCTGCAGAAACCTCGGAAGGATCAAACTTTGGAGGTGAGCGATGCAAACGATTAACCCCGCCTCCTTTTCAAAGCGCTCGGCGGATGATTGAGATGAGTGCCGCTGCGACAAAGCCTCTCAGCAGTCATTTGAAGAGCAATGATCCTCCGTTCGATTGAAATCATTTCAGCTGAAAGCGTCCACGTCTCTCATTCGGTCCTTTTTTTTTGTCCTTTAAGTTGTAAAGGAGGCACAAACGGGCGAAGCTGCAAAAAGATGAGGCGCCGCTGATGGAGGCGCCGTCTCCACCCTCTCTAAGGGCCTCTGTGATGTGGAAAACAGCCATAAAACGTCTTCGGATGACTTCAAAGACTCGGCCACATTCGAATCAGTTTAACCCCTTAAACACTGGAAAATGAAATGGTTATTGGATGGAGTTTAAGGTGGAAGGCTGGATTTGAACTAAAGTTAATTATTAGTAACAATCTAATAACTCCACAATAACTATAGAAGTAAGAAACGCTGGGAAAAGATCTCATCATCTTTAGATTTATGACCAAAATAACTCTTCTCTTTTTATCTTATCAATAAGAATATAAATTTTTTTATACTCCTAATTATGGAAATACGATGTAAAATATCCTCCTTGTGACCTCCAGCCATCAACGCTCGCTCTGACCCTGGAACGTGGCTCTTCGTCCTGGATCCGCTTCGGTTTTTTTACCCAGCCATCAACGATCGAAAAATGTTCAAAGTTTGAGTCAACAGTTCAGGATGAGCTCTCAGAGGGGTCAGGGGTCGTCCACGCTCTCCTCTAGATTCACTGAGGGCTGCAAGAACTTGGAAAAAAGGAAAACTGGAGGGCAGCTTGAGAGAGAGCGAGAGAGAGAGAGAGAGAGAGAGAGAGAGAGGGGAGAAAATGAAAGATCCAGTACTTCACCGCAGCTACAGGCTTGGATAGACTAAACTACCTAAAAACACACACTACATCCAGCTGCATGAAAAGAATCAAACGTCTCCTCATAACTGATCAGTATGTTTGTTGTGCTCCGTGCTAACAACGTGTCAAGCAAACATCGAAATTAAAGAAGCGGGAAAGCGATGATAATTTTATGGCAACATCTGGACATGAAAGAGAAAACGCTGCTTATTTTGGAGCATCTGATGAAAAACAGGTGGAAAATTACACCAAACGCAGCCCGAATCCACACGTTGGAACAATGGCGCGGCCTCGCCACACGCACGGAAAACAGCCCATTTAAAGGGACGCACACACGCACACACACACACAAGGAGGGCTAAAAAGAAGGAATGAATGTAAATCCTTCCATCCATCACTGTGACCCTCGGATTGGATTTCACTTCCATTTCTTCTTCTCCAGGATGTAGCCTGGTACCTTCATATCTTTGGGATCTTAGATGATTTATTAAAGTGTTCCAGCATTTACCCAGCAAATAGACCGAGCCGCCGCAATGAAAGGCATTCAAGTCAATGTGGTTCTTATCAGAAGGACTCAGGCTAAAGTCTGATTAGTAAATAATATGGAAAAGAAAGAGAATTAAGGCATTTTATGATGAATCTTGAGAAGGGGAACATTTCAGATTGACTCTAAATAACCCATCGGTCTCGCACGCCACTCACGGTGGGATTTGTTGACACGGGCGGATTATTTTCTCTCAACCCGTGCAGTGACAGGAAACCCACCGGTGCTAATCTGAATAAACACCACACGCCGTGTTATGAAGTCATTTCCTGTGTCGGAAACAAGCAAACAACTTGTAATTACCAAACTCCAAACACATTATAGCATTAACAGCATCCGGTCTGATCGGTGTTTACGTTCCATTACCAGCACCTCACCGACAAGTACCGGAGTACAGATTACACAGATTACAAAGATTACAAAGACTAAAAAGGAAAAACCAAATCAAACTTAGTCAAACTCTTCCAGCTGCTGCTAATTATTGATCTTCACTAATAAAAGTATATTTTGGACCCTGACTGTACTGAAGTATTATCAGTAACAGTATTCCTGTTGTGCTGGTGTTCAGATTATCTAGATTATAATCCTGTCCAACCCTCACGTGACCTCCTCCTTTTTTCCTGTGCATCTTTCTTTTTCTTTTTTACGAGAGCTCTCCAGCACTAACAAACATCCAGTTACCCACAATGCTTAGCAATTAATATTCTCATCACATCTCTCTCTCTCTCTCCCTCTCCCTCCCTCCCTCTCTCCCTCTCTCTCTCTCCCTCTCTCTCTCTCTCTCTATCTTGGTCATGCCTGTGCACTGTTGATGTTTCTGTCCTGTGATTGGCTGACCTGCAGCTCGTTAATGAAGCCACTTGTCCTGCGTCTATCTGGCAATTAACACACACACACTGCTGCAGAAATGACAAGCATCACCTTGGTTACCGTGTCAATAAAGAGAATTAGCATTCATTTCATACAGGAAGTGTCAACTCACAGCCACACTCAGCTGATTTAATCAATCAAATCAAATCGTTTTCCATTAATTTCTATGAGTTTCTGATGAGTTCTACACTGTAAAAAATCAACAGATATCAACGATGTCTGATAGTGATCCAGGAGACGATGACGTCATTCACACGTCCCCCAAAGTCTGGGATTATTTCATCCTTCTTAGTTGATTCGTATCATTTGAAATAATCAATAAATAATAACAATGAAAGACCTCTCTCCCTCTGTTTCATCATTCTCTCTCTCTCTCTCTCTCTGGTCATGTGACAGGAAGGTTAACTAGCTAAATGTCAGGCTCGCTGACTGCAGGTTAAAGTTGGACAGGAGAGTTTAGTGAAGCTCTCTCTCTCTCTCTCTCACCTTTTTTAAAAATGTCACACAGGAACCGTCAGTGTCGCTCCGACTGAGCGGGTGATCATCTCCGGACTTCGTCCCACAGCCTCTCCTCCCACGTTAACGTCATGGAAACATTCTGTCATTCCGTGTCCCATGTCCCGTGTTCCGTCCACCTTGAATACAAAAATCTTCCCCAATAATCTTTTTTTTTTCGCAGCGTGCCAACTTAACGAAGCCGTGTTTGGATGGGCGGTCCTCCTTTGGAAATGATGAGGTCAGGGGAAGCATTTGAACTGCTTCCTGTCCTGCAGGTGTCACGGCAGGTCAATCAACACCACAGTCAGCTGCACGACACGACACAACACAACACAACACAACACACAGACGCTGTGTAAGGAGACCTCCCAGTCCAAACTACATTCATTTAACATTCATTTCATTTCTAAATTTAGAGTTCAGGGCAGATTCTTGTTCGTGATTTGGCAGAGTTCTCCATCGTGGTGGGATGATGACGAAGACTTCTCACTTTATCACACTGGTTCAGAGTTCAAACACGCTTCCTGGAGGAGAACCTTCTTACGACGGAGATTGGCAACTTAAATTATGCGCCAACGAAGCAAAGGATTCCGTCCGTACGGAGAATAATTTGTAATCTGCAGCTAACAAGATCATTTAATTGGTAAACATCTATTGATCTTTATTGATCCCTGAGGGGAAATCGGCTCCATGTTGCAACAAATAGGAAGAGGAAACCAGAGAACCTGAAACACAATGAGATGAAAACACAAGAAGATGAATCAGAGCGTCGCAAACGGAGTGAAATGTGAAATATATGAAGGATGAAAGAGTGACAGATTACACACACGTACAGCTGACACATGAGATTAACCTCTCAGAGCGCACGGAGAGAGAGAGAGAGAGAGAGAACACAACCAATCAGTCATCACGGCAGAAGGATGTGGACGATGAAGATGAAGATCATGAGAATGATGATGATGATGATGATGATGATGATGATGATGATAATGACGACGGTGACTTGCTCCAACTCTTTCTGCAGTGGGAGCGTGAAGTGAAGGTGATGCGTGCGTCTGCTTCAGAATATTGATCAGGATATTAGGACTGATCAGGCCTGGTCCACACAGGCTGTGGGGTTAATTACAGCACGGGATGCTGGGAAACGAAGACGCCCACTGAGGTTTAGACTCCTGCAGAGCCCCAGATGCCGCCACCGAGGGTCTCCGGGAAAAACAAAGAGCAGAGCGAGCGGACAGACAGGAACTGAAGCTATTGATAATTCAGTTGGCTGCTTGTTTTCACTCACTGTCGCTGGCAGACGGGTGGAGTTCATTAACCCCAGCATGTCTCACACCGTGCTGTCAATAGTTTGACAATAATTTCTCTGAATAATTCAGCTGAAGAAATGTTGAGTCAGAGCCACGCTGAGGTCTGCGGGGCATCTACTGAGGTGAAACTCCTCCTCTCTCCCTGAGGTCCACACCAAACCACAGAACATCGTCCCAGAATCAACTCATGATGTCATTGTTGTCTGTTCATTATCAATGAGCATCCACATGACGTTTATCCATAAGTTGATCAGGTATTGATGAGGTCGATAGATAGACAGACAGACACATAGATATGTGTATGATTTTGGTGCGCTTTGTTTTTTTTCACTCTCTCTCTTCTTATTGGTTATTCTCAGATGGTGGGCGTGGCTTGTGTCGGGTGTTCCAGGTGAGTCCAGGTGAATCAGATGTTTTTGGAGGATCTTGGATCTGTGTGTAGCTTTGAGTCTCCGAGTCCTTTGTTGTTTACAGAGAAATTAAAGTTTATTTTTTATGAGGCAGACTGAACGTCAGAATGAACGCAGAGCTACGAAAGACAAAACACACACACGGATTCCATGTGGATGAAATGGGGAAACAGGTAAAAAAAACACTTTATGTTTCCTTTTAATCCTGTGGTCATTTTCACAAACTGACTTTTCATTGACTTTGTCATTTGAAAATCAGTTTGGGCAAAAGTTTTGATTGTTTTTCTTGCAAATTCTTAATTGTAGAAATTGTAGAATCGTAGAAATTAAAATGAAAAAGTCTAGAATTTCATCCAGAAATGAATGAATAATTATATACGTAATCATAATAACTATATTTAAAAACGAAGATAATTCAGTAACGTTTATCAAATTATATTCCATGTATTTATAGGTTAGGGAGAAAAAGCCATTGAAAATGATTCACTGACTCAAAGGAGACGACCAAATTCAAAATTCAAATTCAAAATGAGATGAACTTTGAAAATATGAAGAATAAACAATTATTCCCCGATTTTTTCTTTCAAAATTCAAACCCAGATTATTTTTTGAAAATTGTAGAACGTTCTCAATCATCTGATTGATCATGGAAATGTCTAGACAATGAGAGAAAACAAAAAAGAAACTAAGAGCTGACAAAAAGCCAAACATCGGTTGAATCGACTTCCGTATTATTCACATTGACGTTCATCATTTGTCTTCGAGATATTTCTGAAAGCATCAGAGACGGAGACGGGCGTAGGTGTGTGTGTGTGTGTGTTTGGAGCTTCACCGTCTCATCATAACGCTGCTGATTTCCACTTCCATTTCTCTCTGCTCTGGATGTGTTGGGTATCGTTTTATTCAGAAAAAAACCCAAAATGCGTCCTCATAGATTTTGAATCTTTGGAAATGTTTGCTTTATGACCGGATTTCAAATTAGACTTTACGACGAAGGATTTTGGTTTGTAATATTTTTTTGGGAAATCACAAGGTTTTTAGACATTGAGACACTTTTGTGTGGTGAATTGAATTATTCTGAACTGTTCGCCTTAAATTGTGTTAATGTTTTGGTTTTGAAGGGGTTCGTGTCCCCCTGTGAGGTACATGAGCAGTACGATGAAGCGGCAAACGCGAACCTTCTGTGCTCTGACGGAGGACGGATGGAGACTACTGCGTGTTTCTCGTCACATTAGACTGTGCAAGACACAAATCAATCAATCGATCGATAGATCATCCATGAAACAGACGTCATAGCCGAGCGCGCCGAGTAAACGACAGCAAAGAGCGAGATTCACAGCGGAATCCATGCTGCTGAGGCGGGAAAAATCACGTGCTCCTTCCCGCCTGAAGGTGGCGCTCAGAGCGCGAGGGACGAGAGAGAGAGAGAGAGAGGTGTGCGCGTGAGCGAAATGTGAGCGTCTTTTACTGCAAACACACACGCAGTTACAGTCAATTAAAATGATTTTGCGATATTCAGACCCGAAACTGCGGCTCTAAACGGTGGAACACAGACAGAGCCAGAGTTTAAACGGCGGAGTGAACGGAAAACAACAAGAAAATAACAACAAAACAACGGGGAACCACAAACGAGCAAAGAGAGAGAATACAGTGAGCGAAATGAGCCAAATGTAAGGAATGACGGCCCCGCCCCCACCGTACGTGGAGAGAGAGAGTGAGAGTGAGAGAGAGAGAGAGAGAGGCGGTGTGAATCATTCCACTCTCCCATCACACACAGTGCAGCCGCGCACCCTGCTCCGTGCTGCACCGGGAGGCGGACAGAGCTGTGAAAACCAACCGGACGACCGCAGGTAACTCCCGGACCTCCCCCGTCTTTTTCCTCCGTCAGCGTACACCCCCTTTACTTAGCTCAATCAAACGTGCCGAAGGATGCTGCCGGGGCTGCGGTGCTAATGTTCCCGGAAAGCCGCCCCGCTCCCGAGCCTTACACGGAGTAACTGTCAGCCCGATCCGGACGGGTCCCCCCGACGTTGGGCTCCAGCTCCTGCCGCTTCCCCGGGAGAGAAGAGAGGGACGACCGCCAGGTTGACGCGGAGCTTTCCGGTCACGACTGAAAGTCGGACAGAATTTAAAAAAAAGGAATTGGAGGAATAATTTTCCCTGTCTGTCCGATTGGATTGATTTTTCTTCACCATTCCCCGCGTTGTGGATAATTAATTT
>OMNV01010103.1:0-13943 GCA_900303265.1 Brotula barbata | reverse complement strand
CCCCAGCACCTGTAGCGTCCAGACAAAGAGCAGACAGGTCTTCATGTTGTGTTAACACGGGCGTTGACCCAAACACCGGCGTGACTGTGGAGTTCCAGTGTCAACCAAAGGTGGAGGAAGGAAGGGAAAGGAGAAAGAAAGAATGAAGGAAGGCAAGTGCAGCTGAGGAGGATGATGATGGTGATACTCTGCGGAGCGTCACCGGCGAGGAATCCAGTCTGACCGGTCCCACCACACTCCAGATCTCCCAGTCCTGCCAGTCCTCCCTCCTTTCTTTTTTGTTTCTATTGACAGAGAGAGAGATGCAGTTTGCATGTAAATACCAAACCCTTACACACCCTGTCTCTCTCTCTCTGTCTCTCTCTCTCGTTATGTCGTCTCGTAGTTCTCCAGATGTTGTAAGGCTGAGTCGGCTCCTTAGCTTGACCTTTGACCCCACTTCCCTACCTTCTTATCAGCTGGCCTGGTATCTTGTGTGGTGACGATGCCCTCTTAAAAACACTCCTGAGGCGTTAGCGTGTCGTCACCGTCCTCTTGGTGTTCTTGGTGTCCTGCCACCAATCTTCAAAACATACCAATTTATTTCTACACGGTGAAGTTTGAGATGTTAGTTTTGCAACCGCGAGCAAAGATGCATTTGAACTTTTATTCTTTTTTCTATTATAGTGGCGATTCACCTGCATCTAAACCGAATAACTGCAATGACCCGGTCTTCAGACACACCCTGGCTTGAAATTATGTATTCTTTGCACTTCAGTAAAAATGTGTAATTAGGTTTTTGACCTTTTTGTACATTCCGAGAAGTTAAAAAAATATTTGGCTTGAAGTGAATCTAAAAAGTTAAATTCAAAAGGAAATCAAAGATTTCTGATGCATTACATTGTTTCCTGAATAATCGCAATCAATTCAGCTTCAGTCCAAAGATTTGCACCTCTAGGAAATATAGTACATTTATGAGGTGTGTAATGAAGCCTCAGGGTTCTCAGGGTTCAGCCCCTGGAGATCAGGAACTCACACCACATTTCATTCAAATGAGGGAAATATTTTATTTGATCTTCTGGGATGGTAAGATTACATCTGGGACATAGTCTTTACAATTTTTATGAGGTTATCAAATCTCCTCTGTGTAATACTGACACATAGTCCAT
This sequence comes from Brotula barbata, assembly GCA_900303265.1. Lineage (NCBI taxonomy): Eukaryota > Metazoa > Chordata > Actinopteri > Ophidiiformes > Ophidiidae > Brotula > Brotula barbata. The sequence goes on along the minus strand of OMNV01010103.1, from coordinate 12,795 downwards.
CCAGAATGGAAAGGATGTTTCCTCAGGGGACCATAAATGTTAAAAACAATCGATTATTTTGGGAGAAAGGGAAATTTGATTCAGTCCACACTTGTAGACTGAGAGCCAGTACTTGTACGTTCCTCTGTAATTAAGTTTCTTTTGTAAATTAAATGAAGTTTCAGTAAATTTGTGTTGCGTTAAGTAAATCCAGCTAATTGATATGTGCTGGAAATCAAAGATTTCTGATGCGTGGAATCGTTTCATAATGGCATCAAACGCAGGCCAAAGGTTTACACGCTGCTTTGATTTCTGGTTGTTACCGATTCACCTCTGAAGTCTCAGGCCTGGGAAAGGCAGGAAAAGAAGAATTAGTGAGTTTGTATGTGGAAGAAGAGATGTCGCTCTGTTCGTCATGGTTTAAGAACTAGAGAAGGATCGTTTTTGTCAGAGAAACATCTCGTGGGCACAGGAAAGGCTCATTAAAGCCACATGTGGCTCTCAGCTGAAGCAGAGGGCTTCCCCCCTCTGTGGTCAGCCAAACAAAGGGACTGGACGTCCGCTCTGGTTTCTGTTCGTGTAAACTTGTCGTCAGCTCCGTATCTATTTGGCAACGAGAGCGGTTGAAGTGAAGATACGCTGGCTGAGGTTTGCGGCCTCTTGGGTCTGCAGGCCGCGGCGTTACCTAAGCCGCAGACGTGATCAGGTCTGACAGCTGGGGATCTTCTTTCTCCTGCCGCCGCTCATTTCCAAGAAAAGCTGTCCAGTTTGAGCAGACAGAACCGAAATCTTCACGGTCAACCACAGTTCTGTGGGAGGGTTGAGGCATGGGGGGTGCTGGGTGAATTAGTCAGAGAAGAGAGAGAAAGGATGAGATGAAGGGGAAAAATGAGGAGGAGGAAGAGAGGGAGGGGTTCAGAGTCCGCTCGGCTCATTTCTGTGTAAAAATGGGAGATCTGAGTGAGCCGTGTTGTTAATGCCCGTCATTAAAACGGAGCTGGAAGAGTGGAAATGGGTTGTGTGAGTGTGAAATGGAAGAACACACACACACACACAGACGGACACAGAGCCATCATCTCTCGCAGAAAGGGAGGCGTCCACGCTTCAGATGAACAGTTTTCACAGCAGGTTTTCAGGCGTGACGACGAGCGAGTGGACGAGAAGCCAAGACAGTTGTTGTTACACGGCCGCGGGAGTTAAGAGGTCCTGAAAAAACAGGATAAGCAGATTCCTTTTCCCCTCTGAAGAGCCCTGATCTAGTCTAATGGATAGTTCGATGAGTAAAATTAGGACATATGTAATTGATTTATTGTTTGTTCAGAGAAAATAATAAGATGTCACCCTGAACACTGAAAATGTTTGATGTGCATTTTGCCACAATAGAAATAATGAAGTTTCATCCTTTGGGGAGCAGCAATGTGCTGCGTGTATTTATTGTTTGTTGAATTTCAGACTTGGATGTAAGGGTCGCGTTTAGGATCAACCTGAGAGGAGCATGAGTTGAATTTCACATAGTGTCCATTCATTTATGTTCATTCAGGCTTGATGAAAACATAATAAAACAACTCCTCCTCTGGGGAGCACGAACATCCACAGAAAAATTCATTACATGATAGGAGAGGTTGTGCGCAGTGGTGACATTTTGTCCAAATTGATGGGGCCATCCTCTGGGGATCAGGAAGGACGCTTCAGATTTCACACTTTTCACATGATCTTTTTTTGAAATCCGGCGTGACCACAAGCAGGCGGGCGAGAATCAGAAGGAGAAACCAAAACTGGAGTGGTTACAGATCGGATTCCCTTTCCCTCCTGATGAGCCTGATGTTGCTCACCAGATTGACTAAAATGTTGAAACCATTAATTGTTCTTGGTGAAATTTGAATAAGAAGCGAACTATCAGTCGTTAATTTCAAATGCACTTTAAGTCATTGGTAATCACAATTGAAAGAGATTTCACCGCACAATCGGATCAAATCAGATTTACACTAATCAATCAATTATCCACAGAAGTCTTCAATTTTTTTGTCATGGCAGGACTGACTGGGCTGATCGACTGTCAATACCTGATAGCGCTCTAAAATAATCAATAAATGCCACTGTCACTGCCAGCTCTGGAAACGTGTGAGGTGCATTTGTGAGTCATTTTCAAAATACGGATGAATGGGTGAATTAAAATGATCGATACGGCGGCGGGCTGCAAGCAGTAAGATGCTGCGTCACAGTGAAGATGGACCTTCGTTTTCAGTCCGCGTGTGTTTGGTTGTCTCTCGCCGTGGACACGGTGTTCCTTGTTTCCTGGTCTGCTCACAGTGATCTGTGTTGCGCTAACCTTGTCGACACAGGATTATAACCGAGGACCACAAACACGCAACACACCTCTGATTTGCTCAGGTGCGTACATGTTGGCTTCAGGGTTGTGATGGAACAAAGATCAGGTTGTGATGTTAAGGCTACAACTTCTGGGGAGCATGAACAGCAAATCTTATTAGGTTCCGTACAATGTAGACATTTTGTTCTGTAGGTGGTAGTAGAGGGATGGTAATGTGCCACAGTGGAAGGGGTTCATCCACAGGGTAGCATGAACATCCACAGCAAACGTCTTTACATTATAAAATATCTTTTGTATAGTGTAGATCAGGGGTGTAACCTTTACTGGTTAAATGGGTTACCATGGTAAAATTCAAGTTCAAAAGATCATCAACTTACTAAAGTGTTTGTTTGATTACCACGCTATCACGGTAAAGATCTGTCAAACACATAGCATCGGAGTCAGCCACAGGCACGCACACAGGCGCGCATGTGCAGTACGCAACGTACGTTTGTTTTGGGAAATGACAACGTGGCAGAAAGCAGCGGCAGCGCTGCCCGCGAGATATTTTTGCCGTCTAAAAGGACAAAGTCTAAAGTGTGGTCGTATTGGCGGCATTAACTCGATGTCCTGGTTTGTCTGTCTAAGTTGTTGACAGCTCGTCAGTGATATAACCGGAAGCTTCCAGTGTAAAAACGTCACACGTCGTTCTGCCGCTGTAATGTTGCGACAATGACGCGCGGTGAGGTTCGTGGCTGCCGAGGCTCTGACACTTTCGGAGTTAGATTTCCAATATATGAAATCAATATAGAGGAGTTTAAATTCACCATTAAATTGGCAGCTTGTACACACAACGTGAAGCATGCCCCCTTCAGTTGAGGCAGAGGTACTGACCTCTTGGTCCTTGTGCTTTTTCAGTGTGGCTTTATGTCAAAGCAGCATGACTAAATATGTTCTAGAGACGGGTGAAACAGGTGAGCTACACACAATAACAGTGTATACAAATATTACATTGGTGACAAACAGTTAAAAAGCAAAATGCATTCGCTCAACCCAGTTTGTGAGGGACCGCACAGTCTGGGATGAGGCTTAGCTCATCGCTGCCTCACCTCGCATGGCTTCACGCTCATTGAATAGTAAATATGCAAACTCAGTGATTTTGATTATAAAAATGATTGAAATTATTGGAATCGTACAGAAAATACATTTATAGCACATATCAACAGAAAAATATGAATATTTATTTTATTTTATCGTTATTTGTTTTTTACTTTTCATGATGACCCCTGACAGCACATCCCTGTGTGACGATGCGTGTGTCTGCAGACGAACTTCAGTCACGCATCCAACATATGTTAAAATCTACTGGCTGTTAAAGTGGACCGATGGCAGAGGCTCTGCCGACCCAAAAGACTGTGTGTGTGTGTGTGTGTGTGTGAGAGAGAGAGAGAGAGAGAAAGAGAGTGGAGAATAATCTTATAATCTAAAACAATTTAGTTTTAAATACCGGTAGATTTTGGTAACTGGTAAGACTGAGTTGTATTTATGTATAACTTACAACCTAAGATTATAGTTTCATCGTGTACTAGTAACGTTATTTTAGTCTACTTGCTCTACTTTATCTTATTTACTGATTTTGTTTTTGATCCCATTAATTTTTCTGCACAGTAATAGTACCATCTTTAATGTTAATGTGCTGCAAATTAAATTTTTTATATATATATATATATATATGTGTTTATGTATACATATACATATGTGTGTGGTTACATGAGGTTTTGGCCAGTTTTTATTTAACCATTCATGCAAACAAAAAGTGCATACTGCTGCTAACTTTATTTGTGCTTTTCAATGCAATATTTTCAGAACATTTAAAAAATACGGTGATAATATTAATTAAGTGTGATAACAAAAATTGAATTGTTCTTCTTAGTGTAGACACCTGAAGGTGGCACTGCATCAAATATACTGGATTGTCCAAAATGTAATGTTCATCCTCTGTTATAGTTAAGTTATAAGCTGACATTTTAAAAGGCTTCATCATCCGGGGAGCACGAATGTTTGATTGATTTGATAAACATAATAATGTGCATAAACTGTGCAAAATGTAATAGGTTCGTCCTCTGGGGAAGTGGAATATCCATGGCAACTTTCATTGAAATTATGGCAGTAATAGTATAGTAAAATCACTCTTGCAGTCTTGTATAGAACTCTTGCCTGTAGTACTCACTGTTTTTTTTTGGTGTACTATATTTACTCGTGTTATGTCGGCAGCTAAAATAATAGTAATGACAGTAATAATAATACATTACATTTTTATTTGACAGTGCTCAAAGATGCTTTATAACACAGGACAAAACAACTTAATGTATAGAAAGATGGAAAATGGATGAGGCACAGATCAAAGGTCAACAGAAGGTGGATTGTAATAACATGTAGTTAGTGCAGAAATTCAGCAGTACGTTGTAGTATGTGTACGTAGGGTGGGAGTGGGTATCCTGGTAGTACCTCGATCTTATATTCTGGCACTGTGTTGTATGGACGGCACTGTTCATACAATCACTGAATATTTTAATGTTACTCATCTGTACCACGATGAGCACTAAGAAATTAAGAGTTGAAATCGAATAACAAACAGGAGTTTTTTTGTTGCCGTCGTACTCGTACACGTGGGATAAATATGTCAACATATTGACTTGTGATCTTTGATTTGAACTAACGTGCAGTCCGCCGTCTGCCAACCGCTCCCATAATCCTGCCGGGCCGCGTTGGAGTGTGTGTGTTAGAGAGCCCGCGGTCACAGGTTTGATCCCAGAATGCAGCAGCACAGTGCTGAACAAGAGCGACAAAATCCAAATGAAGCAGCTGATAAACTGTTCAGTGAACAGGTCAGGAAGTGAGTCCTTGAAGGAGCCGGGACACCGCTCAGTAACCAAATAACCCTCCAACCCGACAGTTTACCTGACATCGCAGGTAGAGGAGATATGGCACGGAGCACCGCGTCACGGGTCACCGGGTTTGGGCATTGTCATTTTTGCAAAAATGCCACTTTGATCAGCGTGAGCTGAAATGCTGAATCGGCTCGGACAATAACTGGGTTCTTCCACTGGACATGAACTCTACTCATTCTTACCCATCCTCAAGGAGGAGCAGTGGGAAAACACAATTCACATCTATCAGACGCTTTTATCCAGATCTACCTCCTGGTGCCTTGGTCAGGAGGAGGTCACCAGGAGGAGAACATGGAGACTACACACAGGAAGGAGGGGAGGTCGACCCGTGACCTGTTTGTGGGTGTGTGTCTTTTTGTGTGTCTCTGTGCGTGTGTCTCTCTGTGCGTGTGTGTGCGTGTGTCAGTTAATCTGGACCAAACAATGGTAGTGAATGGAGTCATTAGCGTAATCCCCTCTGTGCTGCAGGGATGGAGACCACACACACACACAGACAAACACACGAGCAGCGATCTGACTGCCCGGACCATGAACACTCCTCCACTGTGTTCTTCTGAGGTGAAAACATCAAAGTATCTTTTGAATGTGTGTGTGTGTGTGTGTGTGTGTTTGGTGAAGTGCTGGATGTGCTGGCCACACTGTCTTACATGAAAAAACACACTCACACACACCTCCCTCCCTACGCACCGCTCCCCTCCTCCTCCTGACATGTAAACGCTGCCGAGTACTTCAGTACTTCATTACTTCAGTATTTCAATACTGCAGCCTGTTTGTGAAGATGACGGAGCGTCTGTAGCTGTGGTCAGGATGAAGAGTTTACCGTCAGGTCTCAGGTATTCGTACTGCAGTAAACACGATTCTGTTACTGCCTGAATCTGACCGAAGCGTGGCGCAAACTACTTCTTTCCTTTTTCTTTTCCTTTCTTTTTTCTTTGTTTTTCCTTTCTTTCCTTTATTTTGTTTTCCCTTCTTTCCTTTTTCTTTTCCTTTCTTTTTTCATAGTTTTTCCTTCTTACTTTTCTTTTGTTTTACCTTCTTTCCTTTTTCTTTTCCTTTCTTTTTTCATCCTTTCTTTCTTTTATTTTGTTTTCCCTTCTTTTTCTTTTCCTTTCTTTTTTAATGGTTTTATCTTCTTCCTTTTCTTTTGTTTTCCCTTCTTTCCTTTTTCTCTTCCATTCTTTTTTCATTGTTTTTCCTTTCTTTTCCCTTTAGTGTTTCTTTTCCTTTCTTTTTTCATTGTTTTTCCTTTCTTTCCTTTATCTTGTTTTCCATTCTTTCCTTTTTCTTTTCCTTTCTTTTTTCATAGTTTTTCCTTCTTCCTTTTCTTTTGTTTTCCCTTCTTTCCATTTTTTCCCTTTCTTTTTTCATTGTTTTTCCTTTCTTTCCTTTATTTTGTTTTCCCTTCTTTCCCCTTTCTTTTCCTTTCTTTTTTCCCTTTATTCCTTCTTTCTTTTTGCTGTCGAACTTTTTGTTGTTGAAGTTTCTCCAGTGTTCAAGGTTTTCTGTCTGATCAGTAATCAATACTGAACAACATTGATTATAGTAATGAATAAGTGTGTACTTTTTGCTTCTGTAGATTCTACGTTACAGAGTGTATGTGTACCTGAGTATTTTTCCACTTTGACATTAGTGAAGAATTTGGCAACGTTTTCCACCACACATACATGGGTGAGGGGGGTGGAGGGAGGGAGAGAGAGAGAGAGGCTGTGGGAAAAGGGACAATTTGATGATCACTCGTTCACCTAGGATTTCTCGGAGCATGCAGCCTGTTTACATGCTGCGTGCTGCGAGACACCCATGGTGAACGTTTGCTGCACTTGGATATTTTTAGTTTTGGTCCCAAAATTCTCATGACCCCTCTGTTTTTTTAAACTTGACGTCAGAAACAGAGCAGAGACCTTCAGTTGTCTAATCAATCGCTTTATGGACTGTTGATCATTCATTCTTTTTCATGAAATTATAAAATGAAATGCCATGTGAGTTTTGTGGAATTATTAGTTATTGATTTATTCATCGATTTATTTCATATTTAATTTTACTTTTTGGTTAGTTGCTCTCAAATAGTAGTCTTATTTTTACTCTGTATTTGGTGATGATGATTGATTATTTGTTACAGGGAACTGACAATAAAAAAAGGTCAAATTAATAAAATAAGTACATAAAAAATACATCCAATAAATACATTCACAACGCAACTTCACAAATTAAAATGAATCTTTGCCCCAGTTTGTTTACGCCGATCGATCGGGTGTCGTCTGTTAGGTTTCAGTGTTTTCTTTGTTACTAGCAGGACGACAGACAGTCGAGTTTCTGTGCTGTTTCCACGGCAAAGTGTAAAATGCGGCAGGGTCACAGGTCAGAGGTTAGTGGTATTTGGCAACTCTGAAGGAAAAATAGTGAGAAAAGAAACACTGTAGAATGCACACACAAAGAAACACACACCGACAGTTAAACCCCCACACGTACACACACTCATTCACATTCATATGGTCGTTAAGTGTGTGTGTGTGTCTGCAGGGAGTGGCGCAGTGGAACTGTCATGCAAACGCTTGCATCACAAAAGGAACTCAGCACTGCAGGGGTTAAGTTCCACCAACACACACACGTTTTCCTAGACTGTTACTCTGTCTCCCTCCCATTTCATCATAAACAGATTGTAGCCGGTGCGAACACTGCGTAGTATTTGTCCGTACTTTGTACTCTGATGAAGATGTTTACATTAATCCGTGTAATAATCTGTAAAGTCACTGCTTTGATTTGTTTCCATCCAACTCTTGCGTTAAAGGAGCCACATTTTGTTCTGTCCGATCAACGTACAGCAGTGAGTTTGCGAACGTTTGCAGCGTCAGTCTGGTCGGTTACACGCGCTCAGCCGTTACACCAAACGTCCGATCGGTTAGAACTCATTTAGAACTCCTTTAGAACTCATCTGAGATTTTTCCACTAGGAATAAATTGGTACTTTTTTGAGTGTCAGAAAATACTTGGACCTGAAGCGGGAACTGTGTTGATTTCATGAGTGGGCATGTTCTGGAGGCCGTTTACACGACAATGTTTCTTGCGGCTCAAAATGCAGACGTTTGAAAATGGGTTCCCGGAGTGGAATCTTTTGGAAACGCCGCCTGCCCTGTAAATGGGCAAAACGCTGTTCGGTCTCACTTCAGTAGTAGTAGACTTCCTGCTCAGCATGCTGGACCATGTTGCTGTGTGTGTGTGTGTGTGTGTGTTGCTCTCTAAAACAAAGATGTGAGCAGAAGAGGAAAAAACCCTTCTGTAGATTAACCTCAGTGACCCTGAAAAACTCCAGCAGCTCTGAACAGTCTGAGAAAGAGAGGGGGAGGGGGGGAGACAGAGAGGAAGGGAGAGAGATCAGAGTTTGTGCTTCTGTGGCGTTTTTCTCCTGATGTCCTATGTGCCCGTCCTGTTTGTCCCCATTCCCACGGTCTTGTTGTGTGAATGACTCGTTCAGACTCACCTGTGTTTAATCACCTGTTAGTGCGGCACAGCTGTCAAAATTCAGCTCGGATCCGATGCCTAAACACTCGCCTCGTGTCCTCACTGCGTACGGTCTCTGCTCCCCAGGGAGGAAGAGGAGGATGGCAACAGGAGGAAGACATCACTCGGTGGTGCTCAGTTGCTCTCTGAACGCCTCTCTTGAAACCTCCTCACCTCCGAGCCTCACAAATAACAGTTTGGGACGCGTTTAGTGGCCCGAGGAGATGGATTGGACAATCCCTCCCAGAGCGCCGCTGACATAAATCTCCTCCGTCAGCTCCTCTAAAAGGTTTTCTGGCTCTGTCGGTGTAGAGGATGAGCGACGTGGCGGCCGGCCTAATCCTTTCTCTCTCTCTCTCTCTCTCTCTGTCTCTTTCAGTGCGCTGCCGTCAAAAGGAGACATGGCGCCGAGACGGGAGGTTCTGCTGCTCCTGGCACTCGCTCTGCTGGTCTCCTGCGGTGCCGCGCCCACCGACATCCTATACCGTGTTTCTGAGGAGCAGCCGCCCAATACGTTAATTGGAAGCCTGGCGGCGGATCAGGGCTTGCCCGACACCGGTCACCTCTACAAGCTTGAGGTAGGCTCGCCATACCTCCGTGTGGATGGTAAAACGGGAGACATCTACACCACCGAGATCCCCATCGATCGTGAGATGCTGAGGGACTGTCGCAACCTGTTTGACGGGGACAAGTGCTTCCTGGAGTTCGAGGTGTCCATCACCGACATGGTGAAAGCAATGGGCCCGGGACCCCGGCTGATCGAGGGTCGCATCGAGGTGCTGGACATCAATGACAACACACCACAGTTCTCATCTCCCATCCTCACCCTGTCCATCCCCGAGAACACGCACATCGGCGCCCTCTTCTCCATCCCCCCGGCCACCGACAAAGACTCCGGCACCAATGGCGTGGCCGAGTATTCGCTCAGCACCGGGCCAGACGCCGACCAGCTCTTCAACCTGCAGGTCGCCGAGGACATAGATGAGAAGCTGCCGCAGCTGGTTGTCATGGGTAACTTGGACCGTGAGAAAAAAGACTCGTACGACCTGAACATCCGGGTGGTGGATGGAGGGAAGCCGGCGAGAGCGAGCAGCGCTCTGCTGAGGGTCACCGTCACCGACCAGAATGACAATGCCCCAAAGTTTGAAAGGAATCACTACGAGGCCGAACTGCCGGAGAACAGCCCGCTGGGACACTCGGTCTTACAGGTCAGTACGGGCAACGCAGAATAACCTTTACAATTACATTTTCACCCTTTTGGCTTAAATTTCTTGCGTCTGCATCACATTATGTCATTTTTGTTCATCATCAAGTCTCCATTGTCTTATTTTGATCAATAAGTAAGAATTTCTTACATGTGAGTGTCAGCTGTAATCAGCAGCCTTCAAAGAAATGATTTGAGGGAAGTCACATGTCCTTGACAATGGAAAAACTGACTTCAAAACGAAAGCTATGACATCACTTGAATGATTTTCTTTCTGTATTATTCTCAATCTTTGGGTGTTTTGTACATGTTGACCTTCAGTGGAGTTTGGACCAGTAAAACCTGCACAGAGCCCTCTGGCCCCTGTGCTGATAAGCTGATAAAGACTGTAGGTCCTCTGTGGTCTCCGTATTGAAGTAGGCGTGGCCTCTCAGTGCGTTTTCTGAGCTCTTGGGCTACACAACATCACATATCCTGAAGTAAGGAGTCAAACTGCATCATACTACGGTTCTCTAATTTACCAGTCCCCAGACAGGAAAACACAGCTTAGACCGTCCCCCGGTCCCCTGGTCTGTAGTAACAAGCTGATGTTGTGCTCGCGGCGGTGTCCGCTACAGATTTGTAGCACGCTGGCTTGCTGCGTCGATTCGATTCAGGTAGAGATGGACTGAAAGCGTCAGAACACAGCGTTCTTTCATTATTTCATTGGGGGTGGCGTGGCCACAAGGAACTGGGCCTTGCGTGGTTAGCTCAGCTGTTTGAGTGGGTGAATGTGTGTATGAATGGCGCTTTGGAAAAAAGAACTTTAGAAATACAGTCCATTTACCATTTTCTATTATAAATCCAGATGAAATGAACTTAAGTTTAGAAAAGTGTTCAGTAGCACAAAGTACCGGATCAGACGTCCAGTCCTGACCCACGAGGTGGTGCAGTAACGTTACACACGCAACAGCGACTCTGCGACAGCTTCCATGAATTTTCCCCTCATCAGTCTTACACATATTCAGGCGTACATTACTACACACGAGCAAACTTAAATATGGGGTTAATGTTCAGTTTTTTGGATAAATCCACGGCATAAGAAAAAGGATTGATGTCACCCCAAGGCATCCAGAGGAACAGACGTGTGATCCAAAAGCATCACCATCAGGCCGAGCGGGAACTCAGTTTAATGGTTTCATCCGTAGATCCTGAACAATGCGATCACAGAGGATCATGGAAATCAGATCATAATTTTCCTTTTATCCCACTGATGAACGCGCAGGCAGAAAACAGCATTCTGCTACTTTATAGAGCGCTCGTATAGTCGTGGACCCACAGAGTTACGGGGTCGAAGCGAAGCCCGCGTGCTCGGGCCGATGTTAAGTGAAATTCCATGGCTCTCCGAGATGCACCGAGCCGCATCCAGAGCAATAATACCCATAATCCCCATGGATAATCTCATGACGGCCTCCAATGAAGTCACGCACGGCTCAAAGCCAGGCAGAGTGAGGAAGAGGAGGGGACCACGGAACGCAGAAATCCTTCAGGTAGCCTAACAAACCCATGCCACACTACTCAAAGGGAGGACAGACCCGTCCATCCACTTCATGTTGTAAAAAATGTGAAATATAAAAAACATGTTTTCTATCCACTCTTATCCTGTTCAGGCTAGAGCCTATTGGATAAGAGGCAGGGGTCAGCTGGACAGGTCATGGAGACAGACAGCTTAATCATGGTAACCAGCATCCATGTGTGAGCTGGGTGCGCGTGTGTGTCTGTGTGTGTGCGTGTGTGTGGAGGGGGGGAAACAGGGAAGACAGAAACAACAACACAGTGCACTCAAAACAAGTGCACATTACTGAGGTAAATGACCTGAACCAGGCGGTACCGTGGTGCCCCAGACACACAGAGCTCGTCAGTTGATGACAAACACACTCACGACTCCAGTTCGTACTGTTGATCAAGCAAAATGAAAATCCCCAACATCACTCCAGTCAATCATCCCTGACAGGAGGAAGCACAATCATGGCAACCAAGCATTTCAAAATAAAAGCCAATGTAGGTCATTTTGTTCAAATAGTTTTCCTTTTTCTTAGCTTCATATGTAAAATGGTGTGGTTTGTCTACGACCTTGGGGCAAGACAGAACCATCGTGCGGGCCGTAGAATGCCTACGTTAGCACGAGAGGGACGAGTCTCTGGATATTGATGTAGTTGGACCACTCGAATCCTTGAATTTAAATTGATGCAATAGATGAATCGGTACACCCCTGGTAAATAACTGAAATAAAGAGCCTCTGTTGTGTTTTGCTGAGTTTCTCTCCGCTGCTCCAAACGCACACGGAGCTCAATGGTGAACCAGGTGAAGCACCTGAGTTGAAGACAGCTGCACATGTAACGTTACTGTAAATGCAATAAAAGAGTGGCGAGTAAATGCCAATATGTGTAATTTAATCCAAGTTGTAAGACTTTATCTTGCTGTTGGTGCCATCAAATAACACAACGCGTCCTTATGACGCCTTTGTCATTTGAGTGAGTGGCGTCTTCAATGCGTCCTGAGGAGGCATTGCGTTCAGACACACACGCAACCGATCTCAGGTCACATTGAGGATGCATTTGGTGCATTCAGACTTGTACTTATATGAGATTACATAGCACAGATCTGAACTAAGATTTCAGTCTCTGTAGACAGGAGTTGATGTTTTTGAGTAGAACACAAACATTGATAGTTTTGACAGTTTTCTGATTCTTCATCTTTAAGTTACTGTGAATGTATAACAATATAAGTCAGGTCATGTTTGACTTATTTCTCCACAAGGACATTTTTGTCGACTGTGTTGTCCGTGTAATGGCTGCCACCGTTAGTGTGTCTGGTTAA